>JASTWR010001177.1:0-54073 GCA_030770355.1 Harpagoxenus sublaevis
AAGCCAACCAAGAGGGTCAAACAGTTTGGGTATTTCAGAGAGCACGGAGCGCTTTGTAATAGTCCTGGGGGATTCTTTAATGCAAACGTAGAGGGTGAGAAGGAGAAGGGTCGCACTACAGGGCAAAGAAAGGCCCAGAGTGCTCTCGCTCCGGGACGGGGGAGTAAAACTCCGGCCCGCCGGCCGCGGAAGCAAGGGAGGGAAACATGCGAGCAGGCGCGACGATTTCATCAAAGCCGCCCCCAAGAGTGTGAAGGAGAAACTGCAGGGGAGGAGGACGTCTACGTCCACGCCTGCGTCCGAGATTCGCTCTAGGAGCAAGACACGCTCGGACAGGAGGAAACACCAGTCCCCGCCTGAGACTCAGGACTACGAGTCGGAGTCGGAAGTGGATGTGGTAGGGGTGGGTGACGAGGATGATGATGATGGGGGAGGATGATCCTATGGTAGGTCTCCCGCTTACCTTGGACGTTATCAAAACGTCTAAGGAGGTAGTGGAGGACACGAAGAAGAGCGTCACCACACTCATAGGGGAAGAAGACTGCCCCTCCTTCGATGTGAAGTGAAAGGAGGACGGCCAGGGTCGCCGACCTTCGACGGGCAGACGCTATATAGAGAGTCTGCAGAAAGCGAAGAGGGAGGTTATCTCGGCGGCTCGGGAACTGAGGGAGCTGCGGGACGCAGTAATACCGGCCAAACTGTCGAAGAACAGGACGGCCCTCGAGATCCAAGCAAGGGAGGACCTCAGTTATACCCCAACAGATACGCTTCCTGGAATTATTCTGGAGCATATTAACGGGATCGACCTGGTGGCTGAGAAGTCGGAGAATCTCAGGGGTGACATAAAGGGGAGGTTGAATTTGTCAGCGGCGACGATCAAAGCCGCGATCTCCCAGCTGGTCCAAAGGACCGAGAGATCGGAGGACAGCCTCGCGAGGGACGCGGAGTTGGAAAGGCTCCGCAACAAGATTTCCTCCCAGGAAGAAGGAGAACAGGGCCTTAAGGGAACTGCAGGCGCCGCACGCGCTAATGCAGCGGCAGATGCAGGAGCAACAGCAACAGCTGTTGCGAATGCAGATACAGCTGGAGGGACAAGCCGCGGGACAGCCGCAATAACAGGAGCGGCAAGAGGAAGAGGTATAACGTACCTTCTTCCTCGGAAGAGGAGGCACGGCCCTTTCGAGGAGAGGTCCCTCCTCAGGCCTCCCGGGTGGCGGAGGAGGAAACCCCTCAGGCTCCCATGGAGGTGGAGAATAAGGTGGAGAGTTCTCGGGACAAGGTCCTGAAATAAATTGAGGAGGAGGGAATGCCGGAAGCGATCAGACCGCCTGTCCTGGGGAAGCGCATGGTGCTGGATCCAGCGGTTCCCGCCAAGGGAGCGACTGGAAAAAACGGTCGGGGTTACGGAAGAGGTGAGCCTGGAAGAGCGGGTAGCACGACTGGTCGAGAAGTGCGTGGAGGAGCAGGTTGGGAAACTGACTGGGAAGCTCCTCGGGAAGGCGGTTAAAGGGACCGAACAGGCCCCCTCAATTCCGCAAAGAAAGGAGGGGAAAACAAAGCCCCTTTTGTGGATACTGCCGGGAAATCCGTCAACTCAGGGAAGAAGCCTGGGAGAAACGAGCGGAAGGGCACGAAATCCCCGGCAAACAAATCCGAGAAGGCCCCTCCAGATGGAAAGGGCGGTTTGGGGCGAGGTGGGAGGGGACCTCGCTCTCAATCCCCCCCGCCTACGTCTGCCCCCACGAGATCGACCGAAGAGTCGTGGGTGAGTGTGGTCGGCAGGTGGAAGAAGGAGGGGAGGTCAAACCCATCGGTTAAGCAGGCTGCCGCAAAGCCAAGCGGGAAACTGGGGGCTAGCGGGAAAACCGCGGAGAGGAAGGCTGTCCCACCCCAACCTGGGAAGAAGGCCAAGCGCAGGGTGCCGAGGACGGCAGCGGTCACCCTGACATGTCCGGCCGATAAATACGCCGAGAACATGGAGCTGGTAAGGCGGAGCTTCAAGCTCCAAGATCTGGGGATCGATAAACTTCCAAATTTGTGGAGGACGGCTACAGGGCCTTGAGCCTCGAGATATCAGGGCCAGACTGTGGAGCCAAGGCGGACGCCCTGGCGAGCAGGATGACTGAGGTGCTCGCCGGAAGAGAGGGAGTCCGCGTTGGACGCCCGGCCATGTCCGCTGAGCTCCGGCTCAGCGGGTTCGAGGACTCGGTATCGGAGGAGGAGATCAAGGAGACCTTGGCTACCAAGGGGGAGATTTCCGCCTCCGGCATAACGGTGGGGCCGGTGAGGCGGGCGCCTAACGGTCTGTGCACCGCTTTTGTTAGGTGCCCGCTCGCGGCGGCGAACATGCTCGCGAAGGAGAGCCGAATAGCGATTGGTTGGGCGGGCGCTAAAATCGAGCTACTCGAGAAGCGCCCGCTACAATGTTACAGGTGCCTTGAGACAGGGCATACTCGAGCCACCTGTAAAAGTGAGGTGGACCGCACCGGTAGTGCTACCGGTGCGGCGAAGTGGGCCATCAGGCCCGAAATTGTCGAGGCCCCATTTAAGTGCGCCGTCTGCGCCAGCTCGGGGCTACCGAGCAACCACCGGGTGGAAAGCAAACCCTGCCCTGGTGGGAGAAAGGGCAAGGAGGAGCAGCCACTCCTAAAAGAAGGGTGGAAATAACGACCCCGGCAACGGCAGCTGTCATGAAGGGGGATGCCACCAAGGGCAAGGCCTCGACGTCGACCTCGGGCACTAAAGCTAAGCCCAAAGTCACGAAGGCGGTGGTGCTTCTTGGCCACAGAGTCACGGTCGGGAGAGCCGCAAAGCCCGCAGAGGAGGCCATGGAGGTGGACAAGGTCTACGTGACTGGGGACCGGGTCACAGGGGGGCGGGTGGAAGCCCTGACCAGGGCTCCAGGGGTTGATGAGCCAATGGATGCAGAGGCTACATCAACAGAGCCAGTGAGGATTGGGGCGGAGGACCTGGATGGGACTAATCTTTAATGTCCCTACGAGTTCTCCAGGCAAACCTGAACCACGCCCGCGCCGCCCAGGATTTATTTGTCCACACTATGGCGGAGCGCGGGTGTGGTCTAGGAATAGTGGCGGAGCCATACAGAGTCCGGGCAGGCCACTCCTGCTGGGCCGTAGACCGTACCGGCTCCGCCGCTCTTGCGTGGAGGATGCTGCCGCACTGCCCCCCATGTTCTCGTGGTGAGACTGGGGATGGGTTTGTGGCAGTGAAATGGGGGGCTCATCTCCGTCATAGGAGTCTACACCTCTCCAAGCTGGGACCTGGCCAGGTTCGAGCGGACGCTCTTCGAGCTCGGAGCATGCGTCCGCAGATGCCTGCCAGGCCGGGTCATGGTAGCGGAGGGCTTTAACGCGAAGTCCTCGTTGTGGGGTTTCCCGCTCACCAATGCGAGGGGTCGCGCCCTGGAGGGGTGGGCGGCGGGTCTCGGCCTGTGTTTGGTTAACACGGGCCGGGAGAACACGTGTGTGCGCCGGCAGGTGGCCTCGGTGATTGACCTCACCTGGGCCAACCCCCCTGCTGTGCGCGAGATAAGCGGCTGGAGGGTGGCCACGGACCTAGAGACGTTGTCGGATCATCTTTTTATAGAGATGACGGTCTGGGCCACTTCTCCGGAGTTGCTAGCCCGCCGCTGAGTCGCGGAGAGGGAGCGACGGAGATGGGCCCTCAAGAAGTTGGACCATGACCGATTGAGGGCGGCGGTTATGGGTCTGACTTGGGGGAGGACGGTGACGCCGTGATTGGGGACGTGGACGCGGAGGTCGGGTGTGTGGTCGGGGTCATGTCGCGAGCGTGCGACGTGGCCATGCCTCGGCTCCGTCGTCTTCCTCCCCGGCGTGTTGCCTGTTGGTGGACGGACGAGATAGCCGGGCTCCGGCGCTCGTCCGTCCGCGCTAAAAGTGTGTGGCTACTGGCTGATGGCACGCGCGGGTCGCGGTGCCCTCAGCGAGCAGGA
This sequence comes from Harpagoxenus sublaevis, assembly GCA_030770355.1. Classification (NCBI taxonomy): domain Eukaryota; kingdom Metazoa; phylum Arthropoda; class Insecta; order Hymenoptera; family Formicidae; genus Harpagoxenus; species Harpagoxenus sublaevis. Next base: position 3,974 of record JASTWR010001177.1, read on the forward strand.
AGCGGGGGAGGCCTGGCGTGCTGCCCGTCAGGACCTCTCCCGCGCCATATTCGCGGCCAAGGAGAGAGCCTGGAAGGAGCTCCTTGCGAATGTGAATGAGGATCCGTGGGGGCGTCCCTATAAACTGGTTCAAAACAAATTGAGACCTTGGACGCCCCCTCTCACGGAGACGCTTGACCCCCGGTTTGTCGGCAGAGTGGTCGATACACTCTTCCCTGCCGACAGAGGAGGTGATGTCCTATTCCCGGAGACTGATTCTCCGGAGTGGGACGAGGAACTGGTAGTCAGCGAGGAGGAGCTACGAGGGCTCTCCGCAGGGTCAGGACACGTAAGGCTCCTGGCCCTGACGGAATTCCGGGCAAAGCCTGGACCTTGGCCGCGGGGGAGCTGGCCGGCAGGATGGGCAGGTTATTTACCGCATGCCTGCGCGCTGGCCGGTTCCCCGATAGATGGAAGGAGGCCAGTCTGGTGCTCCTGCCGAAGGCGGGAAAGCCTGCGGATTCCCCGTCCGCTTATCGGCCTTTGTGCTTGCTGGACGAGGTGGGAAAAATATTTGAAAGAATAATCGCCGAGCGCCTTGTCCAGCATCTGTCCCGGGGGGAGGGTAGAGGTCTGTCGGACGACCAATTCGGCTTTTGTGCTGGGAGGTCGACAATCGACGCAATCAAACGCGTCCTCTCCCGCACGGAGGCCGAGATTGAGGAGGGGAGAGTGGCGATGGGTGTCTTTTTCGACGTGTGCAACGCCTTCAATTCTCTCCCCTGGGAGGCCATAGGGAGGGCGTTAGAATCGTTTGGCGTCCCTCTTTACTTGACCGAGGTCGTCCGGGACTATTTCCGGGGCAGGGGTCTGGCGTACACGGACCAGGACGGGGTCCTGAGGATCAGGCACGTGGAGTGCGGTGTTCCGCAGGGGTCAGTGTTGGGGCCCCTGCTATGGATCATCGCCTACGACCTGGTCCTCGGGGTGGCCCTCACCAACGGGTGCTGGATCACCGGGTATGCCGATAATGTATACCCGGGGGTCAGCGGGGAGGGCCGGCAGGAGCTCATCAGGCTGGCAAATGCGGCGACAGCATGCGTGGTGCGCTCTATAAGAGGGCTGGGCTTGAAGGTGGCCCCGCAAAAGACGCAGGCGACTCTCTTCTATGATCGTGCTGCGTGGGGGCCTCCACCGGAGGGACTCAGCCTCCGTTTAGAGGGGTAGAGGTCCCGATCACTCCTCATTTGAAGTACCTTGGAGTGTGGGTGAACAGCCAACGGAGCTTCGGCGAGCACGTTGCCCGCGCGACCCCGAAGACGAAGATGATGGCCAACAGTTTGGCCAGGCTACTGCCAAACATTGGCGGGGACAGTGGGGGCGTGCGACGCCTCTACGTGGCGACGGCCCATTCGGTGCTGCTGTACGCAGCGCCGATATGGACGGACAAGGTGGGCAGAAATGCCCGCCTTAGTAGGCAGATGGCGGCGGCCCAGCAAATAATTGCAAACAGGGCCGCCAGAGCCTACAGGACCGTTTCTCACGTGGAGGCGACTACACTCGGCGGAATCCCCCCAGTAAACCTGATCGCCAAATCATATGCCCGCATTTATGAGAGGACAAAGGCGATCAAGGAGGGGAGAGGAGTAATTACGGTGAAGGTGAGACGGGCGCTGAAGCTCCAGGCCAATGAGACCCTCCTTCGCGAGTGGAAGGAGCTCTTAGCGGACCCCCGGCTGGGGGGAAGGAGGGTCAGAGAGGCTGTCCAGCCGGTACTTGAAGAGTGGGTGGGACGTAAGAGAGGCCTTACGTTCTACGCGGCGCAGGTGCTCACCGGGCACGGTTGCTTCGGTGAGTACTTGTGCCGTATCAGGAAAAAGTGCACCACGCGCTGCCACCACTGCCCGGGGGAGGTAGACACGGCGCAGCGTACGCTGGAATATTGCTCAGCGTGGGAGGAGCTGCGTCGTGTCCTCCGGGCAAACATCGGGCAGGATCTCTCCCTCCCGGCAGTCGTAACGGCGGCGGTCGAGGAGGGGGAGGAAGGGGAGAATAATTGGAGGGCATTCGTTTCCTTCTGCGGCACTGTTATGTCGCGGAAGGAGGCGGACAAAAGGATAAGGAGGGGGGAAGCCCCCCCTCCAGACGATAGCAGCGACGACGACGACGGAGCACCGAGGCCGCGACGCAGACCGCCTCCACCAAGAAGACGACGTCGCGGACCTCGCGATGGTGCTCCCGCTGTGGCCCTGGACAGGGCAGGATTGTGACAGCCGCGGGGTGGTGGGGGGTGATATTATCCGGCGCATGCATGCATGTGTCATCCCCCCCGTCCCCTTGTTTCCCCCCTTTTCCCGCGGCCGGGAAAAGGTGTCGGAGAGAGAGGAAGCTGGCAGCATAAATGCCAACTGCGCCGCGGGTGCGTAGGGTCGCGGTTCCTCCTCTAAGAAAAGAGAGGATAGCGGGGGTGGGCGGGCGCGCGGGCGGGGTTTAGCGCGCGTCCGCAGAACAGTACCACCCCTGCAGGAGGAGTGGCGGGACTGGGCTGGTGACCCCCATCTCGCCACGATACAGTTAGCAGCTAGGGCTGGGGGAAGCGTAATAAATCGCGCTTCCCCGGGTAAGGCGCCTAAGTGGGCGTGGCACTGGGGGTGTCCCGGAAGGATCAGTGCGTTTCCCGGGACTCCCCCAACTAAAAGTGCCGTGACGGACACCCGGGGGGGTTTTAGCCGGTAAGAGTCCGGCATAACCGCCCGCCCCTCCCCGGGGGCGGGGGTATCCTATGCAGAATTTCCCCTCCGTCAAAAAAAAAGTCCTGCGGGGTTCCGGAAGATCAGCTTAAAAGAAGAAATAATCTTGCTTTGTATTCCACCTGAGACCCAACGTGGAGACAACGTCAGCTAGATCCAGTAAATAATTTGTTCTGTTATCAGAAGTGACGCCGTCAAGAATGCTAACATCGTTGGCTGCCCATTTTCCTAATTCAAACCCTGCACTTCTCAGAATTGAGATGAATTGATCTCGTCGTTTAATAGCTTCTTCAATTGAGTCGCCTCCGCTGTATCCGTCGTCAACATGGGTTAGCTTGCGAAGTATGTAGGCAGCCAATGGGTATTTAAGCTCTTCATCATCTGCAAGTTAGAGTAGGCAGCGAATACCTAAGATGGGTGCAGATACTGTACCATAGATGACCGTTAAGAGAAAATAACTGAGAATCTTCCCTAGAGTGGACCGCCAGACAATTTTTTGCCAACAAACATCCATAGGATTTACTAAAATTTGCCTAAACATTTTTACAATGTCGGCTGTAAAAACGTATTTATAGAATCTCCAGTGTCAAAACTCCAGCTATTACCTGCTGAAGTTTCGGTCCTGACAACAAGAAATCATTAATGGATGTAACGTCCTTGCATTTTTGGGAACCATTGAACACAACCCTGATTTTCCCGAAGCCATCGTTCTTAAATACTGCATGGTGAGATAGATAGAAGTAGGGCTCAGTTGAGTCGGTGTCCGAATCAACGATCATGTGGCCCAATTCTTCGTACTTACGCATAAAGTCCGCATAAGCTTTCTTGAGTTCTGGATTTTTGCTTGTCTCCTCTCAGAGCGAAGTAAGCACTGTACAGCGATTTTCCTTGAGGCGGAAGATGATGCTTCTGTGGAGAGTGGAAGTCTTACTACATAACGTCCCGTTTCGTTGCGGGTGGTGGTAGTCTTGAAGAAATCTTCACAATATTGTTCGCTTGGAGTGAGGCGGCTGACGGCAGGCAGGGTCTAAAATTTCATGTACCTGATTTTCCGTCACTTTTGAGAAAGCAGCAGGGTCCTCCTTAGGTTTTAACTTCTGGTTTCTTGGTTCTTGAGTCGCCGCGGGTTTGTGATGCTACTGTTGGGAATGAAGAAGCGTATGCCGTTCTGAACATTTAAAACACACTCGAGAATTACTGCATTCAGCCGTAGTGTGAGCTTTACTCAGTTACCGCATAGTTTATTCCTTTTTACAAACTCTAACTTTTTATCGCTATCCAAGTTCTTAAACTTATAACATTTGTACAAGGGATGCAGCTTCTTGCACATGTGGCAGACGAGTTCCGGCTTACGTGCATCATCCGCTCGAGTAGCATGCGCTGAGACCTTAGTATCCTTAGCTGTACCCTTGAAGTTTGACTTAGATTTATGATTACCACCTGCCGCCCCAGAGACTTGAGCCGCCTCGAGAGAAATAACTCGCTGCTCTAGGAACCTAAGTAAGTCCGCGTAAGAAGGAAACGCCTCCGTTTCGTCCTTTGTTTCTTGGAAGATTTACCAATCTTCCCTGGTTTCTGAGTCGAGCTTTTGACCGATGAGATGAACGAACCATACGTCTTAATAAGTGACCGGACATAGGTCTGCCAAGCCTTGACGGGTCTTCTCAGCAACATTCATTAACCTGTTACTGATCGGTTGACGACAGATTTTGCCTTAATTAAGTTTTCAAGGTGAGTGGTTAGTCTAACTCGACGATTATCGTAACGCTTTGACAGTTTCTCCCAGGCTACCTCAAAATTCGCGCCGACAACCCGTAGCCCTTTCAATCGCTGCGCGGCTTCCCCTTCACATGCATTTATCAGGTGTTGTAGCTTTACGACAGAGCTCATAACTTGACTCTCAATGATTGACATGAACAAGTCCTTGAAACTCTCCCAATCGGCTTGCCTACCACTAAAGGTGGGAAGAGATAAACGTGGAATCGATGCATGGTTAGTACAGGCAGCTGCTGCTACTACTGGTTGCACGGTTGTCACCTCTGCTGCTGCGTGGCCTGGTATTTTGTCTATGAGTTCAGCCCGAGCAACTGCATAAGTTTCTTCGACCGTGTCATACATATTAGTAGTAATGTACTCTTGATATTTATTTCTTTATTATCAGCTAAGACAAGATGATTATCTTGGAGCTCATTTCAGTACGTCTCCAAAATTGTTAACCGCGCCGAAACAATACTCGGTGTTAGTTTTGCCGCTCCGAGTTTTGTTAGTATTGCGTGAGAAGTTAATTATTAAATTTTCCTTAGCTTGGTTCTTACGGACTAGATCTTCCGTCATTGTGAGAAATAAGGGGAAAAAATTGTTTAGTGTATACTCAATTTTGAGGACGGTAACAAAATATTATTATATAAGCAATAATTTCGCAATAATTTCTTTCAATCAGGGGGGTAGGGGATTTTTAATTCTCCAACGAAACTGTGTTTTAAAGTCTGACAAATCGGTTGGCACGCAGTTTAGTAGGTTGGAAATTCGTGTACTTGGAAATACACAAAAAGGATTTGAAAAATTTATTAGTTTATAATAAATTTCAAATCTTAAAAACGCGTATATCGTGATTGCCAGTAATTGTCGATTAATATTCTCAATTTGGTTTAATCACTGGCGAAGTTAATGTGTTACTTATTCGTTTGAATTTACACCGTTGACTGAAATATCGGTGTTCCATCTTACTATTATTACTTAGTCACCTTAATATGTATTATTGCGACTAATATTATCACAGCCTCAGTGGTCGAATTGGCACGACACCCGCACGGTATACGGGAGGTTCCAGGTTCAAACCCTGGCTGAGGTAATATTTTTCGCAATAATTTCTTTCAATCAGGGGGGTAGGGGATTTTTAATTCTCCAACGAAACTGTGTTTTAAAGTCTGACAAATCGGTTGGCACGCAGTTTAGTAGGTTGGAAATTCGTGTACTTGGAAATACACAAAAAGGATTTGAAAAATTTATTAGTTTATAATAAATTTCAAATCTTAAAAACGCGTATATCGTGATTGCCAGTAATTGTCGATTAATATTCTCAATTTGGTTTAATCACTGGCGAAGTTAATGTGTTACTTATTCGTTTGAATTTACACCGTTGACTGAAATATCGGTGTTCCATCTTACTATTATTACTTAGTCACCTTAATATGTATTATTGCGACTAATATTATCACAGCCTCAGTGGTCGAATTGGCACGACACCTGCACGGTATACGGGAGGTTCCAGGTTCAAACCCTGGCTGAGGTAATATTTTTCGCAATAATTTCTTTCAATTAGGGGGGTAGGGGATTTTTAATTCTCCAACGAAACTGTGTTTTAAAGTCTGACAAATCGGTTGGCACGCAGTTTAGTAGGTTGGAAATTCGTGTACTTGGAAATACACGAAAAGGATTTGAAAAATTTATTAGTTTATAATAAATTTCAAATCTTAAAAACGCGTATATCGTGATTGCCAGTAATCGTCGATTAATATTCTCAATTTAATTTAATCACTGGCGAAGTTAATGTGTTACTTATTCGTTTGAATTTACACCGTTGACTGAAATATCGGTGTTCCATCTTACTATTATTACTTAGTCACCTTAATATGTATTATTGCGACTAATATTATTACAGCCTCAGTGGTCGAATTGGCACGACACCCGCACGGTATACGGGAGGTTCCAGGTTCAAACCCTGGCTGAGGTAATATTTTTCGCAATAATTTCTTTCAATCAGGGGGGTAGGGGATTTTTAATTCTCCAACGAAACTGTGTTTTAAAGTCTGACAAATCGGTTGGCACGCAGTTTAGTAGGTTGGAAATTCGTGTACTTGGAAATACACGAAAAGGATTTGAAAAATTTATTAGTTTATAATAAATTTCAAATCTTAAAAACGCGTATATCGTGATTGCCAGTAATCGTCGATTAATATTCTCAATTTGGTTTAATCACTGGCGAAGTTAATGTGTAACTTATTCGTTTGAATTTACACCGTTGACTAAAATATTGGTGTTCCATCTTACTATTATTACTTAGTCACCTTAATATGTATTATTGCGACTAATATTATCACAGCCTCAGTGGTCGAATTGGCACGACACCCGCACGGTATACGGGAGGTTCCAGGTTCAAACCCTGGCTGAGGTAATATTTTTCGCAATAATTTCTTTCAATCAGGGGGGTAGGGGATTTTTAATTCTCCAACGAAACTGTGTTTTAAAGTCTGACAAATCGGTTGGCACGCAGTTTAGTAGGTTGGAAATTCGTGTACTTGGAAATACACAAAAAGGATTTGAAAAATTTATTAGTTTATAATAAATTTCAAATCTTAAAAACGCGTATATCGTGATTGCCAGTAATTGTCGATTAATATTCTCAATTTGGTTTAATCACTGGCGAAGTTAATGTGTTACTTATTCGTTTGAATTTACACCGTTGACTGAAATATCGGTGTTCCATCTTACTATTATTACTTAGTCACCTTAATATGTATTATTGCGACTAATATTATCACAGCCTCAGTGGTCGAATTGGCACGACACCCGCACGGTATACGGGAGGTTCCAGGTTCAAACCCTGGCTGAGGTAATATTTTTCGCAATAATTTCTTTCAATCAGGGGGGTAGGGGATTTTTAATTCTCCAACGAAACTGTGTTTTAAAGTCTGACAAATCGGTTGGCACGCAGTTTAGTAGGTTGGAAATTCGTGTACTTGGAAATACACGAAAAGGATTTGAAAAATTTATTAGTTTATAATAAATTTCAAATCTTAAAAACGCGTATATCGTGATTGCCAGTAATCGTCGATTAATATTCTCAATTTGGTTTAATCACTGGCGAAGTTAATGTGTTACTTATTCGTTAAAATATTATTATACTTGACGTAACGCAGGCTGCAGACTTTTTACTTTGTCGGCCGCTCTCACAATTGGGACGAAACGTATGAAAGGCTGCCTCTAGTGCTGTTCGTTGATATTATTGTCCGACGTGCGTGACTTAGTGCCGTGATCGCGAAGATGTCCGGACGGCAGTACGAAGGATATATCAACGCGTAACAAAACAGCTGTCTGCTTGGAGCAACTCGAGGTGATGCTATATTGTCTAATTGGTTGAATGATAAAGACGCATAATATCCGCTAGTGTCACCGGCACGTCGCTAAACCGCGAGTTCACGCGTACAAGGTAACGTTCGCCGTACCGGGCGAGACAGTGAGTGTGAGAGACCTCGACGTTGAGAGCGATCACGGGACTTGCCTGTGTACTAGCACGTCTCGTGCTCCGGCGTTACTGCGCCGTTAGGTGGGAAGAGCGAGACGTGTCTCGCCTTTTCGGCTCGACCTTGAGTTGTAGCGCCAACTGTGTGAGACAAGCGTTGGAGGCGCCTGCAGGGTCGTTCTCCTCACCCTTGCTTACGAGAGGGGGAAAGGAAGCAGGCGTCGTGGCTCCTTTTCCGTTGTTTACGTGGCACGCGCTTGCTCCGGTTTGCACAAGATGGCTGTTCTAAGTCGTTGTCCTTTTAAAATGGCACTATCACACAGCGATCTTGCTGCTAATCGTATGTCCTGTGCCAGTTACTGCTTCCGAAATCGAGCGTCCTCAGAAGCATTGCAACCGTTCGTTGGCAGTCGCAAACACAATTCTTTGAGACGAGCAGAGATTAAGCCACGCTCTGCTACCATAAATGTTACTTGTACCGCATTTATTAGATGGAAAACTGATTCCGAGCTCTGTTCTTGCTGCTCGTAAGGAATTGCAATCGTTCGGACAAATAAGAGATGACACAGGATTTATAGTTAAACACGTCTTTAATTCGATAAGGAGGCGTTGTCACGACACACATAGTTACTCTCACTCTATATTGAGACTCAAACATGAACTGAACTGTTCGCAAGAAATCGGAAGCATCGTCGGCAAGTTCCTCAATGGCACGCTAAATTTTTTCAAATTTGTTAAGAATTTCCTTAGTTCTGGAAGTACTTTCCCTTATTTATTCCTGAACCTTGTCGTCCAAAGCTTGAGCTTCGTTAAGGTTAGTTCCTGCGGTATGTGTTAGAAAGTTTTTAAATACAGTTACGCGAGCTCATAGCCTGCCGCGTTGCCTATTTAGCGCTTGCAATTCGGCCATTCTTAACCTTAAAATTTGACTAACTCAAAGAAATAGATTCGGAATTCTAAATTCTCAATCGCAGAATAAATTTTGTTTATAGGAAGTAAGGAAGTTTTGTCTCACTCCACCGCCTGTCGCGCTTTGCTTTGCGCACTCTTTCGATTTCTGGCTGCTTTGCTGTCTCCGTCGCACTTCGCCTGGCACGCGCTCTCGCTCCCCGGCCGCTCGGCTGTCTCCGTCGCACCTCGCCCGCGGCCCGGCACGCGCTCTCGCTCCCGGCCGCTTTGCTGCCTTTGTCGTACCTCGTCTGGTGCGGTTGTGCGGACTCTCGCTCCCCGACCGTTTTGCTGCTTCCGTCGTACCTCGTCTGGCGCGGACTCCCGCTCCCAGGCCGCTTCGCTGCCTCTGTCGCACCTCGTCTTGGCGCGCTTTTTCGCTCCCCGGCCGCTTCGCTATGATGGCGGCTTCCTTGCGTTTACCACGTGTCTTGACGAATTTGTTTTCGCAAGACTTGGTAATTCGTTTTGCTCTCGTTGGCTTGTGCCCACCTTGATTGAGATTTAGACCTGTGTCCCTTGGATCCGCGAATGCTTTACTTAGCTCGTCTTGCTTGACGCGATCGAGATGTGGCCGACCGTTGCTTGTGCAATTTTTGCGAGGTTGCACTATTCGCGACACTGCTTGCCGCAAAATTGACTTTTGGCGATTGCTTAGTCTTTGATTTGCACTTATTCGGCTCGAAGGACCAATTTATGTATAGTTTGTGCTGGACTCTCACGTTTGTTGCGGAAGTGAAATGGACACGTGTGGACACAAAAGACTTTATTCGCCAACTAAAGTCGTACTTACATTAGTGACCGAAAAAAGGACGCGCGTGTCGCTATTGTTGCGAGCATAGACTTATATAGATAGACCGGCCCCTGCCGTAAAAGCACGCGTCGGAAGACCTACGGTGCAGACATAGCTGTGGATCTAGTCCTCTCTCTTTCTTCTGATCGCTTGGTGGGGATAGACGACTAGACTAGTGGGGACTAGTAGGGAATAGGGATGGGTAAAACGCACACATTGCTCATCAGTAGATGAAAGGCAGTTGGAGGGGAAGGTGTATTGACGTGCATACAGAAATTCAGCTGATGCGATAATTCAAGTAAGAGGAAATAATGCCATGCTGTATCTGTAATAAAGAACTTGGTATGGAGGAAGATGTAACTTTTCATCGGTAAATATTCAATGTATATTATATTATAGAATACATTATAGAATATACATTATAGAATAAAGTAAACCAAAAAAAGAACTGTTTTTCATACGTCTCCTCCGTGAGATTTGCAAGTAAAAATATTTATTCAAAACATTTTCTGTACATGCAAGAGAATATTTGGAAATTGTCGTTCTTTATTATATGAAAAGAGTAGTAAAATGTCAAAATGTCTTAAAAGATTTGAAGGTTATAATAACGATGAGCCTTGTTATGTGAAAAAAATTGTAAACTTATTTAGAACAATACAATTATAGATTCTGCTTTACGTAAAATGAAATGTACTGTACTGTGTCTAAAAATGCCTTTTCCAACATATGCATGCGTTAGATTGGATTGTACGCGTAAATATTGCATTGTGTTAGTTGTTATATATTGAAAGCAATCGGAATGCACTAAAAAAAAACACTAAATATAATTGAAGTAATTATATGGTAATCATTAAATAGAAAAGAAATTTGCACGTTTCTGAACATGTTTTATTCATATTAACTTTCTTTCATAAACATATCTTGTATGTATAAACATAATAAGTTTACAATTTTTTTCACATAACAAGGTTTATCGTTATTATAACCTTCAAATCTTTTAAGACATTTTTACATTTTACTACTTTTTTCATATAATAAAGAACGACAATTTCCAAATATTCTTTTGCATGTACAGAAAATGTTTTGAATAAATATTTTTATTTGCAAATCTTACGGAGGAGACGTATGAAAAACAGTTCTTTTTTTGGTTAACTTTATTTTATAATGTAATATAATATACATTGAATATTTACCGATGAAAAGTCACATCTTCCTCCATACCAAGTTCTTCATTACAGATACAGCATGGCATTATTTCCTCTTACTTGAATTATCGCATCAGCTGAATTTCTGTATGCACGTCAATACACCTTCCCCTCCAAATGCCTTTCATCTACTGATGAGCAATGTGTGCGTTTTACCCATCCCTATTCCCTACTAGTCCCCACTAGTCTAGTCGTCTATCCCACCGCCGTAGAGTTAGCAGACAAATTAAATATTTTTGAATTATTCTTTTTCATATAATTTGGGAATCATTTGAGGAAGTTTGGGAAAATTGTTTAAACATTTGGAAAAGAATAGATTTTTTGTTATTAACAAAATTTATCAGGCGTCAAGTTAGCAGATAGCAACTATGTTTAATGTTTATTATAAATGGAATCGATTGGAAATCATTTGGGGATGACATCTTCATTGTAATTTTTATTTGGGAAAGCTTTGTATTCAAAATAAAAATAAAAATAAATTTAGGTTTCTGTTCTTTTTCGCTGCACTTCTGCACTAGTACATACAACAAATGAACTTATTGCACCAGTTCACATGTGTAGCAAAAAAAAACCGACCATTATTGGCAGTAGTGTGAAAATTACATATTTTTCGGAGGAGCAGCGAGTTACTTACGTCGAGACAGTAGAGTAGACCTTGACATGACAACATACTTCGAAAAGAAAATTTGTAGATGTTATTTTCTTCATATATACCTACGTGTATTCACTTAATAAACACATATGTGTATCTCTACGTATATATTTATGTAATTTGTAAGATTATATATAAACTACAATAATTGTTTTCCGATTGTTCTGCATTTGGAGAAAAAATATAGGTAAGCACAGTCCACAGTCCACAGTCCACATCAATTAATTAAAAAAAGTGCAGTATTATAATTACTCTTTTAATTTTTAGATTAGCAGGTGTCGTTGGTTATACCCCTGGTCATTTCGTTGCCTATTGCCGGCGAATTACAGGTCGTTGGTTATTATGCAACAACCTTAAAACTACGATAGAGTCATGCAATGATAAGACTGTAATTATCTCTCATGGGATTATTTATATATTATAAACAATATATCTTATAATCTTATAAACAGTATGTACAGGGTGTGAAGCTAAAGGTGTTAAACTTATTTCTAAACCCTTTTAGTTGTACACCTTGTATATATTTTTCAATGTCGACATAAAACATAATCGCGTTAAGTAGAAAATCAGCAATATATTTGTTGATATGCGTATCTTTCTTTTAGTTTTAAGTTTTCGACAAACAATTCGTATGTACCCATCTGTCGCCAGTGCGTAATAAGTGATAGGATTTGCAAGTTTCTTAGAGTACTGTTGAAAAAGATTGTAACGATATGGAAAGGAAACTATTGGTATATATAATAAAATAGGTTTATACAGTAATATATTATCTACATATTTGATTTTGGATCGTGTGTAACAGCGAAAATCCTTCCCAGATTTTCATGGTATTCCTTCGACAGATCGGTATCATCTCGGTTTGCGAGTGACGAGCAAAGTAGAATCCTCTATCTCTCGGACCAATTCCATTTGCCGCAGGTATTCCAGGAGCGCCACGGAAACCTACGAGAGAAATTGTTTCCCAATTTAATGCATGATCAAAACAATTGATGTAAATATGTCGTAACAACGTATCGTTTCAATTTGAGAATGAAAATTATCGTGTTAACATGTAATGTGAAATACGTATGATTATACCTGGTTGTCCTTGTCGTCCGGTTGCTCCGGGAGGTCCTTGATATCCGGGAGGTCTATTTTTACCATCCGGTCCTTGCGGTCCAGAAATTCCAATCATACCAGTTTCATCCTGTCGTCCCGGTAAGCCGTCCTTGCCAGGCTCACCCATCATTCCCTGCAGTCCAGGGAAACCTGCGTATTCATGCGGTATTATATTTCCATTCAATAAAATATATATGTTTGTGTGTGTGTGTGTGTGTGTGTGTATGTGTGTATACAGCTTCGATTTTATTTGTATAAAATGAAATATATATAACACCTGGTAATCCGGGCACTCCTGTATCACCGGGGAGTCCTCGTCTCGGGAATGGCGGGAAAGGATTTATGCCAGGGTCTCCTTTCGGTCCCTATCACGAGCAAAGTATATTTAAGGTAACATCTATTCGCTTTATCCTTGTTCCTTAATTTTATGTTTCGATAATGTAAATCATTGTTTTATTACCCTTTACTAATATAAAATGATGAAATTTAAAAAAAATCTGTGTAAAGAGATTTCTAATATGAAAAATAAAAGCGTAAGAAGAATCTAACAAATAAATCAACGGATGTAATACTTAAATTGCCGATACCGTAATTGCCAAGAAATATAATTTGAGAATCTCACCTGTGGTCCTTCAGGACCAGGCAGCCCACGTAGACCAGATTCACCGGTATCTCCCCTTTCTCCTTTCGGTCCTGGCAATCCGTCAAAGCCAGCCAGACCAGAGTCACCTTTCAGTCCCTTCGGTCCAACTCGACCATCAAATCCGGGCAATCCAGGTTCGCCGGGTTGTCTTTTCTTACTGCCCGCAGATATTCCAGGTTCTCTGCGGTAACCTTTCGGCCCAGGTGCTCCGGGAAAGCCTTGCAATCCTTCCAAACCTGGCATACCCGGTTGGCCGACGAATCCTCACAGACCTGATCAAAACATGCAGTAATAAAAATTAATTAATGTTAATTGTTCTATTTTATACTATTATCATTTAATTAACTTTAAAGAGAAATTGATTAAATATAATAACGGTTGTTACCTGGATCTCCAACTATTCCTTTATGACCGCGAAGGCTGTGGCCTATATCGCCAGATTCTTTTAGGTCCGTTCGGGCTATATTCACCAGGAGCTCCCGTTTGTCCTGGACGTCCTGGAATACCAGGTCTACTATCGAGACCAGCATGACTAGGCTCACCAGGTTCAGCGAATTCACCAGGTAATCCTATGGCAAACAAATAAGAATTTAATATTAACTGAGATAAAATGTCAAGTCTTCAGATATCTAGATTAAAACAGAAAGAAGATATTTTTATATTTTTATTGATAAAATGTATATCATAGCATTAATAAAACATAATAATTTTTTAAATTACGAACTATTATTAAAAAGATTTATCGTATATTCCGACTATTAAATCTAATAAAACTGTTGGAGTGTAAGTTCGTGCACGTGGGCAAGATTTAGAACAGTTTATTACAAGTTGCATATGTGCGATCACGAACTATCACGGGTGACCGCAGTCACGAGCGATCACGACTCACAGTTTCCTCACGATCGCGAGATCCTTCGATCAGCATGCGAACACGCATCGGCCGCGTGCCGCTTCAATGTACTTTCACATATATACACAACTTGTTAGAAATCATATATTTCTAACAAAAACTTTATGAAAGAGTAGTATGATAATTTCTAACGTGTCAAATGTAAAGATTAAAAACCGATTAAGATTAAATATTAAAAAAAAATAAGGAACTATTACTACGTTTACGCGAGCGTTACTTCTGATAGTAACTTATACGATAATTCCATCGTGTAAACGGGATTTTGTAGTAACTTACGATAATTTACTCCGCGTAAACGAGTAAATTATCGTAATTAAGTTACTGCAGAAGTAACGCTCGCGTAAACGTAGTATGCCCATTAAGTGAATATTCAATATACGTATATATTTTATGAATTAACACGAATTGCTTTCCCGTCAAGAAATATTCCTCAAATAGTATGTTAAATATGAATACTAACCTCTTCACGATAAAACATTTTAAACTTAATCAATTCTTGCAGTTTATATATAATCTTAAAAATTACATAAATATATAAGCGTAGAGATACACATATGTGTTCATTAACTGAATACACGTAGGTATATATGAAGAAAATAACATCTACAAATTTTCTTTTCGGAGTATGTTGTCATGTCGAGGTCTACTCGATGGTCTCCACGGGGGTGAAACTCGTAGGAGAAGGGGAGAAACATCATGGCGGCAGCTCTAGGCAGGATCGGAGGTAATGCGCGCGCATATCGTGAGCCGAAGCAAGCCGAACGTCGATCGGGCATGGTCGGCGTCGGAGACTCGGAGACACGAAAAGTGGAAGTGAAAAGTCATTGTGCCTGCCATCAGCCATATTGAATTGAGTGTCGGTGGTGCCTGGTGGATCGCGATCGCGGAGTATCAGGGGCTCTTCTTCTTCTTATCCACCAAAAGACTCACACTGCCGATCGACCGTTCCAGTGTTTGGAGTGCCACAAAAATTTCCCCACGTCCACGGCACTACGTTGTCACTTGACGCTACATAATTGTCAATCGCGACCGCTTCCTTGCATTTACTGCGGTCATCGGTTCATGGATAAGACCAGTCTAGCGAAACACGAGGAGTCAGGTATACGCCTAACGAACAACGCTACATGTCAGAAGATCTTCCACACCATAACCGACTTAAGTGTGCACAAGAAGCATCACGATCCCGACAAGAAGTTCGATTGCGAAGTGTGCGATCGCGAGTTCAACAGGCTGAACAATCTACAGAGACACATGCTGGTACATCAACAAGTACGTATAACTATTTTACTCGGACTATCTTTTATTTTTCTCAATTCTTAGAATCATATTTTCTTTTTACTTATTACACTTTGCTTTCTTTTTTGATTTTGCTTCATCTCTTTTTTCTAATTGTATTCTTTTTGCTGCCAATTTAATTTGTGAATATATATACATATATATATATATATATATATATATATATATATATATATATTTGTGTATATATATTTGTGAATCTATCTTTTAAGTGTGTGAATCTAATTGTATTGTTTAATGTTTCAGACTGCTGCTACCGAAGGCAATACCGAAGGCCCTAAAAGGAAGTAATAAGATCAGTCTAGCGAAACACGAGGAGTCGCATATGCCTAACAAACAACGCAAGTATAACATGTCAGAAGACCTACCACCACATAACCGACTGTACTCTTCCATGGGTCGATTTTGAAAATTTAAACACTGATGCCTCTCAAGCTCTTTCTTACGTGTCGGGTTATCTTTTAAAAAGGCTACAACTTCCTGATGAAAATTGTTCAAAATGTAAAATTGATTTGTTTTGTACACAACAAGAACAACATCATCTGTACACGGTTTTTAAGGAATATTCAGACAAAGATTCGTTAACGTATCCAAGTAATCAGGTGATTACGTTAATACAAAACGTACACAATAGATTATTTCACTTTTGCGATGAAAATGGACATAAGTTAAACTTAGAATCAGCTTTTAAAAAAATATTTTTTAATGACTACAGCAGTGATTTCTGTAGCAATCATCGATGTGATGATAAAATCGTCAAAGATAGTTTAGCGTTTTTAATACATAAGTATGTTAAAGATAAGAAAAAACCGGTACAGGTAACTTCAGGCCATTACGAAAAAACCAAGCAATTTAAATCATTGTGATTTAGTTGCATTTTTTCTGCTTATTTGCATTTTTAGTTTCTCTTTGATATATTTGGTTTTCGAACTCCCCAGATAGCAAAATCTGACTGGAGCACGTTTTGAAATTTATGTGCTACATATTATAGCGACAGAATGCTATCAATATTTTAGCAGGTTATGCCGTTTCAGTTAATGCCGTCAGAAACGCAGCAAAAATCAAGCACTACGTGCGTCACAATGTAATGGCAGAAATGCGGCAAAAATTGAGCCGAGATTATCAGCATAAATAGAGCAAATTTCAAACATCGTGTACTGGCACAATGTGTCCAGCAGAATGCACACTGCGATTGCACATAACTTGCTCTCACAGTGTAACAACAGATTGTCAGCAGAAATCAAACTTGTCAGCAAGTACGCTATGATGGCAGAAACGCAGCAGAAATTCAGCATGCTCTGTCGTCGTATTGAATTAAATTGGATGAAGATTTTCGAACTAATTCAATGCCGATAGATGGCATCCAATATGATCTGTTTCTCGTATTTAAAATTTGACGAACAATGCTATAAGAACGGTGTCAAGAGACACGACAGCGTCTCGCGTCAAGCAGCGCCTAAGTTTAAGATAAATCATGGTACGACACAACTTTTGAATCAGTTGTATCGTAGAGTCCACTCTCATATAATAGAGTGGCACACTTGAAAAATAACATTTTGAAAATAATAATTCTCAATATATGTATGTATAATAAAAATTTCTGATAAATTAACATAGATTTTCTCATATTACGAGCCCAGATAGCAAAATGCTAGCAGTATGCCAGCAGTATGCCAGCAGATTCAATCACAAATTTGCAGCAAATTTCGCTCCGCTGCGTCCTCATTAAGCTTTGGTTCTGCCAGCACAATGTGCCAGCACAATGTGATGGCAGAAATGCAGCAGAAACGAAGCACGGTATGCCGTCACGATACGATGCTAGAAATGCAGCTAATATGGGAGTTTTACTTAAAATTTTTTAGTGTCCCAGGGGGTTCTAACTCAAAAATTTGAAATGGAACTCTCCATATTGTAGTTTACCGTTTGAAAGGGCATAAAATAAGAAAAATTTTGGCGCAAACCAGAGGTCGATACGTTAATCCGTTCGGGAGTTATTTAAGGTCAAAGTTGGAAAAAGTCAATTTTTGACCTTAAATAACTCCCGAACGGGTCAACGTATTAACCTCTGGTTAGCGCCAAAAATTTTCTTATTTTATGCCCTTTCAAACGATATACTATAATATAGGGGGTTGCATGTAAGAAATTGGAGGTAACGTTCACGTGAGCTTCAAACGACCATCCAAAGTCAAATCATTGCCACCATCTTATGTCCCCCTTGAAACCATACGACTTTTGTCTAAAACACTTTTTGATTACATTGCAATTTTTCATGTTATTCAGCTGTCTAAGTTAAAATGGGACACCCTGTATATTGGGGAAACATATGTCATTCTTATTTTTTCTGAGTTTTTCTGAAAAACATTCCAATTCGTATAAAAATTCTGAGAAAATATGAAAGTTTTTATAGAAATTTTGATTAAAATATATATATATATAATGGGAGGGTATTAGGCAACATAACAGTGCATTTATCTTGCGCAACGCAAGATATTGGTTCACACACACTTCCATGACGGCAACTTCGACCTTGAAGATCGAGCCTGTTCAGGACGGTTTTCGGCGGTGGATCGCGATCGATTGCAGCAAATGTGGTAAACTGGAAATTGACTTACGTCTAATATTTGTTATCTCATACCGTCCTTTTATATGCCCCTGCAGCAGAAATTTTGCGAATATTCCGGTAAATATATTTTTCGCCAAGTTCTGAAACGGCCAGAACTTTCCAGCGACCTAATAAATGTTAATCAATTTAACATGCAAATAATTTTAGGTTATAGAAGCTAAAAGTGTCGTTACAGTTTATGCTAAAACAAATTCCTTATTTTTCTGCAAAACTTTATAATATCATGCGATTACAAATACAATAATTGTAACTAAACTGTATTATACTCACTTAAATATTTATCAAACACTACACTTACAATACTATGACTTAACTAAACGTGAAGCGTGGTAACACTATATACATATATATACGAATTCAAGATGGCGACGAAATGGTCCAAGTTATTCCATTTGGCGAACCTGGCCACATGCGGAAAATTTTTTGTGACCAACTTTTCCGCTCTAAACTATAGGAGATACCTCTCCTTACTCTTACTTTATGGTCCGAATGTTTCCGAGTCACACCGAAGTTTGTCGAGCGGACCTTCTGTTTTCTTCACCAAGTCTATAATCCCGCTTTACGTCGATTTAGACCTCCCCCCGCAGGCTTAAGCCCTTTGCACAATGCTAGGCAACAGGCAATAGGAACAGGGAACACGTGAAGCGGAGAGGGCGCCTCTGACCCATGCAAGGCCCCTCTATATCAATAAGAATCGTGGTACTTTGACTCCATGGTGAGTCGGAAATCCAACGGTTCTTGAAGAAGAAGGGCAACAGGGAACAAAAATTAGAAATTTTGTATCTATGTAGAATAGACGATGACACAGAATTTCTGTCACGTTGAAAATTCTGTGCCTATTGCCTGTTGCCAACCAATTATAACGTTCAAATCTTTTAGGTTTGTATTGACGAATTTTTGGTTATTTCCTGTTCCTATTGCTTGTTGCCTGGCATTGTGCAAGGGCCTTTACGTTCCGTCTATCTCTTCCTAGGTCCATGATACAAAGACAAGGGTATGCTCACGCGCATATATAAATCACGTGACGGTCAACAGGCCAATCAGAATTGTCACCATTCTACGTCATCATTATGCGGTAAATTCGAAGTTACTATCATTTCTTTACAATACACATTATAGAAAGTTACTATTTTGCCATTGTTTAAACGTCATTGCATAAAAGTTATGCATTATACAAAAGTTATACATTATTGTAAAATTTCTATAATGTAGTACATACGTTAATACGAAATACTATACTAATTGTAAGATGTGGGATACAAAGTATATATTTGAGGTTCTTTGACGGCTAAATTGTATATACATATATATATATATAAATAATATTTTATTAATAAAGTGTACTTTACCAATAAAGTATTAAAATTGTTAACAGTGTTAATATAAATAATAAGTATGTAAATGAAATGGGCAATAAATAAATTTGATAAATTATTATTTAAATAAAAATGTATAAAAAGCGATATTAAGGGATTAAGAAAGAAATAAAACATTAAATTAAATAATGTAATATTAAATTAATAAATTTTAAAATAATAATTAAAGAAATGTATTCCAGGAAAATAAAAGAACAAAGATGTGTATTAAAATATTTTATTGTTAGTAAATTTTACTAATTTCCTTCTTCTATTTTTCGTTCTGTTGCTTTCACATATCTGCCGATTAATTACACGAACTCGGATATATGTTCGTGTTCGAACGAGGCACAAAATAACATCGCGTGGTAGTTGAATTGGTTGTATTTTGTCATTTATAATATCAGCCAATGTATTAAATATTAATTGATCTTTTCGAAGATTTGATCCGTGATATTTCTCGAATTCGATATTCATTATTCGCGCAGTTGCTATCATATCTTCTGAGGGGTACATACATTTACCGCGAGAAATAAATTGTATCCAATCTCCGTTGTTTATAGTCGGCATTTCTCGAGTTTCGACTCCTAACTGAGGGTATTTAGACTTAAATCTGTAGGCTACATACCCAGCCACATATTTTAAGCCCTCGTCTTCAATAATGTCCGTGATATTCATGTCATCTAGAGACGCAAGAAGTTGTTCTTCTTCGACAGTTGCATGGTACGTAGATAAATCGCATATGGCTATATCATTATTACTAGAGTAATATTCGTCACGCAGTACATGATTATTATTAAAATTATATTTGTCGCGCAGTATAATATTATTATTAACGTTAGATATGTCACGCAGTACATTATTATTACTATTATCATTAGATATATCACGCATTACATTATTATTATTAATGTTATATTCACAGAGTTCTTCTTCTTCGTTGTGGGGTTCACCTGGCAACACATAGGGTGTCAGCATTTCGCTCAGCATATGGCATGATTCGCTACTTACAAGCGGAGAATCAGAATCTGTCATAACATTACAAGAACCTATGTTGCAAAATAGATTTTTCGATTGCTTCCCTAAGATGTATTTTCTTAATCGATATTTAAAATCTAAAGCAGTTGGCTGGTCATAAGCGCCGCCAGTGGCCCTTATAAATGAAAAAAAGTTTTCTAATACATCTTGGTTTAATCGCCTGGTTAATATGTATTCAACATTGAACTTAAAATCGGAGCATAATTTGGTGACATAAGGTAACAACTCCTGCAAAGAATTATTAGTAACAATGATTCCTTTCTGGAAGGAAATCAAGGTTTTATGCTTTCCAATTTTAATTTCATGCATAAGTTTATTCATTTCGCATAAAATATTATTTTGTTTCTGTAGATTCACACCATATGCGTTTTTACCCTCGTGTTTTCCGAATTTTGAACTCGCGTTATAATTGTCGAACCAATCGTTAAATAAACGAATTACTCGCGCCGTTTCCGCCCAGTCAAAATTATTTAGATATCCTTTTTGTCCGTACCACTCGGTGGAAGAAGCTGTTGTTTCAGATAATAATTGTGCGGCAGGACGCACTTTTTGTCGCTCGGATCCCTGAACGTCGAGGTGATATTGACTAATGTTATGAGATATCTTCATATCTCTCGAATTAATGGACAAATTCGCTCAATACATTTTTTATCCACCCGATGTTTCCCCACACTAAATCCATTATCAAGGAAATGATTTCGCGCCAATTTCAACAGATGTGGCATATCTGCAAATACATAAATCTTATAATTTTCGTTTATAGGATGCTAAAAATAACATTTCTTTGGTGCTATTCCTATGCCAAGGTCCAACCACAGTGCCATGTTTGTCGGGCCCATGTCGCATGTCATTGCAACAACCGTATAACCTACATTGTACAATCGCGAAATAATGTGCAAAATGTTATCTTTAGTCATAGGTGTGTCATAATTATAGTATACAGGTTGTTTCCAATTTCCAAACAAACTGCGGACCATGACGCACTGGCATGTTTTATGTGGACCTACAACGTGCTGTTTTTTTCTATCAATAGCTACTTTATTGGATAAGTACACCTCATCAAATGTCAATATAACCAATGTTTCAAAATCTGGCATGCTTTTACTCTTGAACCGCATGCAATCGAGTATAGCATTTAAAACACCTGGCTCTACATTAATGTCGGTTGCCCACCTTCGAAGCGTTTGTAGCGATGGTAGCGGTATTTTCGTAACGTTTTTGAGGTACCGGTATGCTTTTGGACTGACGCATCTCAATGACATAGCACTGGCTATATCTTCCGAAGACCAATTTACATATTTCTGAGAAGGATTCATAAGCATCCGAATTTGTCCTGGCGTGAATACCTTTTTCAAAACATCGTACATCTTCGTTTCGTATTTCTTGTCAGCTTCAAATGACTGATTTCGATTGAACTGCTGCATTTTCTTCTTTATTGCAACAAGATCAACTTCTGTTTTCTTCTTATAAATATTGAATTTCTTTTTCAAGACTGCCAATTCCCATTGCAGTTTTTGTCTAAAAGCAATAAATAAAATGCGAACAATCTATTATATCCGTATCTACATATCGTATATAAGACTAACGTACATAAGACTAATACCATGCGAAGAAAATTAATAGATACATTTTGTCAAACAGTCCAAAAATAAATACAATAAAATTAATGTACGATTAAAATTAACTCAGAAACGACATATACTATTCTACAATACTGATTCGTGTTCTGTAATATCAATAAAAATTTAATATTACATTTTTTCTTCAAAAACAAGATACAACATTATATTCTTCACTACCACAGAACTTACATGTAGTTTATGTCATTATTGGGGCTACAAAGATCCGTTGCAGTAGGTGAACTAATTACGGCAACCGTAGTATTTTTGGACGTATCTTCTATACTTGTCGATGATACATCCACCACGTCTGTAGACACGACAGCATCGATGACATTGGTGGAATCATTAATGTGTGTCGATGCATTTATCGGTTTTTCACATTTATTGACGGTGGACATCGACGTATTTGTCATTGCATTAGGGACATCGTCAACATGCAATAAAGCAACAGTTGTTTTCTCAGAGTTATCAAGCAATGGAGTTTTTTCCACTTGCAATTTGTGAAACAAATGCAACGTAGGCATTGCATTGTTTCTTAGTTTACGACCTTTTCTCGGGGAGTACCCTAGCAATTGCTGATGCAATGACTTTGTAAAACACGAAGGTTCAAAATGAACTGAACATATCCTTCCTAAACAACAAAATATACATACAAAATGTATAGTATATTACCCAGGTAACAAGCACTCGTCATTTTGACGTCAATTGGAAAACAGAATGTAATGAATTGTTTGTATCATTTATTACAGTAATATATGTCACAAATTATTTTTACGGTACTTTACCTTTGGTATCTTGTTTTTTACACACTTCGAGCCACTTTAGTGCCATATCATTTTCTTTTGGGAATGAAAAATATTGCACTTTTTCCCCCAATTTTTTTGTTTTGCGATAATAGTTCTTACACCCTTTTACCGCACAATTCATTTCAATAAATACAGCTGTAGACTTTAACCGCACAATTTATTTTCATAAATACAACTGTAGACTGCTGCGGACTGCTGACAGCGATAAACAGTAGCCATATTTCGAGCCGAACCTGCTCGAACCGTTCCGGAAACAGTCGAGTATGACGTAGTATGGTGACATCCCCACTATTCCGTATTTCTGCGCAATGGGTTACCACCAAGTGAGCATACCCTTGTCTATGGCTGCATTCGCGGAGCACGCTTTCAGCGCTATTGTATCATTATATCTTTATTATTCATTATACGTAAAACAAGGATAGAATGATGTAAAAGCGCTAAAAGCGCACTCCCCGAACGCAGCCTTTGTATCATGCCTAGGTCTATGGGTTGGTTCGACAAACTTCGGTTTGACTCGGAAACATTTGGACGCTCGACAGCACACGGATGTGCTGAATGCGCTTTGATGTGCATTGGCAGCATGTGGAGGGGATGCTCTGCCAGCGCATGCCAGCGTCATGCCCCACATGGTCAAGCGTCCGAATGTTTCCGAGCTAACCGAAAGGACCACGCACTAATTATATGGAAAAAGTGGCCACCGTTAAAATCGACGAAAACTACGGAAAACTGTAGTTTGTGTGATGCCGATGAAAAGTTCAAATCCGCACAACCCTCAAAATATGCTAGTTTTTAAGCTACGAGCCTATAAAGGTGATATTGGTGGTATAAAACGTACACATATTATACATAGTATACCCCCTCTTAGCGTTACCCAAGATTAACCAGCGTGGAGGTGGTGAGTGTCTGATCTCCTTTTTTGTTCTTGTTTTTATTTTCTTAATATTTTTTTAATATTTTTTATTTTTTTATAATTTTCATTTTTTTCACTTTTTATTTTTGTTTTTTTCTTTTTATCTTATAGTGTTTTTTTTATTGTCTCAAACCTTGATTTTCCCTATTACCAGCATCAATGATGTTATGCAATAATGCATTGCTTGGATATTTTACATTTGGTTGATGACGCGCATATCCGAGATACCATAACATCATTGATGCTGGTAATAGGGAAAATCAAGGTTTGAAACAATAGGAAAACACTATAAGATAAAAAAAAAAAAACAAAAATAAAAAAATAAAAAATAAAAAAATGAAAAATATTAAAAAAATAAAAAATATTAAAAAAGTATTAAAAAAATAAAAACAAGAACAAAAAAGGAGATCAGACACTCACCACCTCCACGCTGGTTGATCTTGGGTAACGCTAAGAATGGGTATACTATGTATAATATGTGTACGTTTTATACCACCAATATTACCTTTGTAGGCTCATAGCTTAAAAACTAGCATATTTTGAGGGTTGTGCGGATTTGAACTTTTCATCGGCATCACACAAACTACAGTTTTCGTAGTTTTCGTCGATTTTAACGGTGGCCACTTTTTCCATATAATTAGTGCGTGGTCCTTTGTCGAGCCAATCTTATGTTTCCCCCACTAACTTTGATAGTTTCCAAGATATCTTTGTGAACAGATTAAATCTCGGATTAAATTGAACAGCCTGTATTATTAATACAAAAAGTGGTGTGTGTGTGTGTGTGTGTATGCACGTGCGTGCTGTGTATGCGTGTGCGTGTGTGTGTGTGTGGGCGTATGCGTATTCGTGCTTGCGTGCGTGTGTGTGTGTGTGTGTGCGTGTGTGTGTATTCCTTTCTATTTTTTAGAACTAATTTTTCTTTTTAGATATTAATTATATCATATATGATTGTGTCTTTAATTTCTGTATTTTTTATTGGATATGCATTGTTTCAGAGAAAGCGCCTCATTCATACATTAATAAAGCTAACAAAAATTACTAGATATTTCTTGTACAAATGCGAAATACGCATGCGTCATTTTTCACATTTTAGTCAAAGCATTTGATGGCTAAAGGCCTCTACACACACATTTCCGTAACAGTAACAGTAAGGTTTCGACCAATCGCGTTGCTCAATTCGGTCGACCGTAACCGTAACCGGCCGAATCGAACAACGCGATTGGTCGAAACCGTACTGTTAAGCGTCGTCTACAATAAGAAGTCGTACAGTCGCGGTTGCGGTCGCGGTCGCAGTCGCGGTCGTCTAGATGGTTGCAGTCGACTAGACGGAAGCGTAGTCGCAATAGAAAGTACAGTCTACGAAGTCGCAAGAAGAGTAACGATTGGCCAATCAGGAAGCAGACACTTTTAAAAAGAAGGGTGGGTTTCAAATTACACAAGATTACATTTCCACACATTACACGCACATGACTGATTTTGGCACGCTTGCGAGATCCTTCAGTTTAGGTTAAGGTTTTCTCTGTCCAATTCAATTTGTGCGACTACGCTTCCGTCTAGACGACTGCGACCGTCTAGACGACCGCGACTGCGACCGCGACCGCGACTGCGACTATTGTAGACGACACTTTACTGTTACGGAAAAATGTGTGTGAAGACCTTAAGGGCCATGGCACACAAAAAAACTAAAGCAGTAAAACTTGAACAGTAAGTGAATCAGCCAATCACAGTCAAGACCTTAAGGCATGAACGTAAGCGCTAGCGAATCTATACTGTTGATTTCCTTACTGCTTAGGTCTTACTGCTTAAGTTTTTGTGTGTGCCGCGGCCCTAAAACGTGAAAAGTAGCGCATGCTCATTCCGTACTTAGAAGCAATATAGATAACATCTCATTTAGTAGGTTGTTTTGTATGGTTATATGACTGTTCAAAATTGCATTAACACAAAGAATTTTTATTTGTGAAATATAAAAATTAGAAGTAACAACAGTGTATTACGCGGTATTATGTGTAGTAGACCTATTTATTCTGCCCTTTTTGCGGGGTACAGACGGACTCCCGCTCCGTTTACAAAAAACAAAAACAAAACAAAACAAAAAAAACAAAAAAAAGAAAAAACCACGCCTGTTTCTCCTTCCTTTCCTCTCCCTTCTCTGAAACTCCCTTCCTCTTTGCCCTCAACATCTCCGCTCTCTTACAATTCTTTTACGCTTATCGCCTAGCTATGTCCTCCGCATTCACATTATCTTGCTCGCCATGCTGCGCATTTTTTCTCTCTCTAGCACATAATCAACCTTCTCTCCTTTTCCTCGCGCCGAGTTCCCTACCCGCCTCTCGCCACGCTCCGCTCGCAAAATTCGCAAAATTCGCTTATCGCTCCTGTTTAGATGTAAGCGTTCTATTTCCTTAAGTTACTACAATTCGTAAGTTTTTAAGTTTTCAAATTCCGTTTGTTTGCCGCCAGCGGCGCGCTCCTGTATTTAGTTTATGTAAAGCCGTACGCGGCGCTGAGATAGCAAGAGGGAGACATCGCCAGGATTCTGTCCGAACCTGTCGTCCAGAAAAGACGCTCGCGCAATCGCTGTACAAATAAAAAGATCTGGAAATTTCTAAAAAGTAAAGTTTTATTTAATCGTAAAATTTGAGTGCTCGAACTCCACGGGCACCCACAAACATGGTCCTTCGAGCCGGATCTTTAGGAAAAAGAAGCTGGAGATCGTAATAATAACGACAGAATCCTGCGCAAGCGAAACGAAACGATCGCACGAGCAACGAGTGGCTGTTCTAGAAGCAAAGGGCAGTACACGCAGTTTTGCAAGGGCAAAGTCACGGGGCTATCTCAAAGTCCGAACGAACGAAGAAGCAAGCATTGAAGGAAGTCTCGAAGCGGTATCATAGTCAAAATTGGATCGAATCAAGGAGGACGAGTCCATTGTACAGTGACCGGTAACGACGCCATAGTTGGAAGGACGAGTCTATTATCAGCAAGGGATTCTCAACGTGAGGAGCCAGAAGCAAGCGTGTATCGAGAACGAGAAGAGTATTCCAAACTGTATGCGACAAACAGATTAATAGCGATAAGTAAAACAAAAATATTAAGTGTTTCGAGTAGAAATAGTTAACGGTAAAGTATGGCTGTATCAAAAGAAGAGCAATTGTCTAAGTTAAAACAAAGGAAAAGAATATTGAAAGCTAGCCTAACGCGATATGAAAATTACTTTAGAGACATTAACCCAAATAATGTTGACGCTGATGATATAAACGTAAGAATAGCAAAAGCCGATGAAACTTCACAATCGTTAACGGAGATTCTAGTGGAAATAAGTGTTTTAGATGAAACGATGC
Source organism: Harpagoxenus sublaevis (assembly GCA_030770355.1). Taxonomy (NCBI): domain Eukaryota; kingdom Metazoa; phylum Arthropoda; class Insecta; order Hymenoptera; family Formicidae; genus Harpagoxenus; species Harpagoxenus sublaevis. The sequence continues at coordinate 31,185 of JASTWR010001177.1, forward strand.
CTGAAGTAGAGTTAGATAGAGAATTAGAAGAAACGGAAAATAAAGTGCTTAGTTTGAAATTAATAGCCGAAAAATTAAAGAAGGGTCGCGTTGAGTTAGCTGAAAATAATGACAATCTAGAGCAAGCATTCCAACATGTAACAATACGCGAAGATGATATGCGTGTACGAGATGCGCGCGGTTACAATAATTTTATCAGATTGCCAAAGATAGAGCTGCCTACTTTTTCCGGTTTATACGAAGATTGGTACGTTTTCTATGACGTGTTCAATTCATTGATACATTCAAACGAATCCTTAAACGACGTACAAAGATTTCATTATTTAAAGTCCGCGTTAAAGGGCGATGCAGCGGAAAGCATATCCTCATTAGAGATTTCAGGAATAAATTATGCGAATGCTTGGGCTAGACTGAAAGAAAGGTATGATAATCAAAGATTAATTATTCAAAATCATATTAACGCAATATTTGACTTACCAGCGGTAAGAAAGGAAAATGGAAATGCGATTAGACAAGTTTTGGACGGTGTGTTAAAACATACTCGTGCTTTGCAGGCATTGAAAAGACCCACGCAGCAATGGGACGATCTACTGATCCATATAGTTACTAGCAAATTAGATATTGTAACGATAAAGGAGTGGGAAAACACATTGGAGCCCACTGTGATGCCCAGTTTCGATGAGCTAGTCGCATTTTTAACTAAAAGATGTCAAACATTAGAAGCGGTAGCGAATCAGCAATCCCACGTAAGTACAAACTCACGAAAAGCTGGCCACAACAAAGTCACGGCGGCGCATGCAACCGCAACTGGTGCTAAATGTACGTATTGTAAAGGCGAACATCAGATATATTACTGTAAAGCTTTTCAAGGCTTATCCGTGGCAGAGCGTACAAATCAAGTAAAGCTAAAGGGTTTATGTTTAAATTGTTTGAGACCGAAGCATCTAGCTAAAGATTGTATATCCGGTAATTGTAAGATATGCGGAAAAAAGCATAGTTCATTATTACACTTTGAAAGCAACAAAGATAAAGATAATGAAAACAAGAAAAAGCAGTTGAATCAAAAACAAGAACAAGACTCGAGTGAGAATGAAAAGAATTCGGATAGTGTCTCTTGCCATTATACTAATTTAGAAGAACATATAACACCAAAGCAAGTGTTACTTTCTGCAGCTGTGATAAAGGTTGAAGATAAAAGCGGTCAATTTGTTGAGGGTAGAGCGCTATTAGATAACGGATCTCAGTCAAATTTTATTTCTGAAAGGTTTATGAATAAGCTAGGACTAAAGTGTAGTAAAACGCAAATCCAAATCAACGGAATAAACCAGCAAGTTTCTCGCGCTTTAAAAATTGTTAATCTAAACATAACATCGAGATTTGATTCATATAGTACGGATTTGAACTGTGTAGTATTACCATGCATCACAGCCAGTCTGCCCGCAATCAAAATAAATGCAACCGAATTAGGTATACCGAGCAATGTTAGGCTAGCTGACCCTAAATTTCATATTCCGAGGGAAGTCGATTTATTGATAGGAGCAGAAAGGTTTTGGGATCTCATCTGCGTAGGACAGATCAAACTTGGTAAAGACAAGCCAACGCTGCAGAAATCAACGCTTGGGTGGCTAATACCGGGAGTCGTGGAAAAGCAAGGTGACAGAGTTTTGCAAACATCTTGTCATTTAAGTATGGAAGAAAATTTGTGTAATATCGTTAATAGATTCTGGCAAGTTGAAGATTGTTTGAATGAAGAAAGCTTATCTGAAGAAGATAAATACGTCGAAGAATTATTTAAAAATACCTATTCAAGAGATGCAGAGGGTAGATTTATAGTGAAGTTACCAGTAGATCAAAGAGTGTTAGATCAGATGGGTAATTCAGAGGATAATGCGATGAAAAGGCTTCTATCGTTGGAAAGGAAGTTTAGGAAGGCACCAGAGCTTAAAACCGAATACGTTAACTTCATGAACGAGTATTTAGAATTAGGGCATATGAGACTTGTTACCGAAACAAAGTCTGAAACAAAGAGAGTCTTTCTTCCTCACCAGGCTGTAATAAGGGAAGATGCTGAAACTACAAAAACGCGAGTAGTATTTGATGCCTCAAGCAAGGATTCTAAAGGTTTTTCATTAAATGATGCCTTACGTAAAGGTGCTGTACGCCAACCTGATTTATTTACTATTGTTGTAAGATTTAGAGGTTTCCCGTACGTAATATGCGCAGATATGAGAATGATGTACCGGCAAATTTGGATTCATAAAGATCATACACCGTTGCAGACAATACTTTGGAGGGTAGATCCTGAAGCACTTGTACAAATGTTCGAATTGCTTACCGTAACATATGGAACTAAATCAGCATTGTTCCTAGCAGTTAGATGTTTAGAGGAATTAGCCGAACGTGAGAAAGAAAGATTTCCAATAGCTGCAATGGTACTTCTTGAACACTGCTATATGGATGATGTAACAGCAGGAGCTAATACGATACAGGGTGTTATAGATTTAAAAACGCAATTAATTGAATTATTGTCCCTAGCAGGTTTTGAACTTCCCAAATGGAAGTCAAACATACCATTAGATTCAACCGAAAGGGTTGACGCGGAAAACTCTTCGGTAGATCTTTGTAAAGAGCAAGAATCCAAACTACTAGGCATATTATGGGATCCAAATAAAGATGTGTTATATTACAAAAGTCCAATTACGAAGACAGAAAGTAAGGTAACGAAAAGAGTGATGCTGTCTGAGGTGTCAAAATTGTTTGATCCTTTGGGATTAGTTGGTCCTATAATAACTGCCGCGAAAATTCTAATACAATCCTTATGGGCGTGTAATATTGGCTGGGACGATTCTGTACCCATGAGCATTTATAAGGCCTGGCGCCAAATAAAATCCCAATTACATTTGTTGGAGTCTATAAAGATTCCGAGATTGATAATTTCGGAAAATAACGGTTCTGGAGTACAATTGCACGGGTTTTGTGATGCTAGTGAGCAGGCTTATGGTGCTTGCATTTATGTAAGAGAAGATAACGGCTTAACTGCTTTACTTTGTTCTAAGTCTAGAGTAGCGCCATTAAAAACGTTGTCCCTGCCACGGTTAGAATTGAACGGAGCAGTACTTTTAATAAAGTTAATGAATAAAGTGGAATCCAGCTTAAACGTGAGAGTGTACAAACGTTATCTGTGGACGGATTCGAAAATAGTCCTAGCGTGGTTAGGTTCGCCTGCGAAAAGATGGAAAACTTACGTTTCGAATCGTGTTAGCGAAATACAAAGTAGCTTGTCGCCTTCTGAATGGCATCACGTGAAATCGAAAGAAAATCCAGCTGATTTGATTTCTCGTGGAGTCACTCCTGAGAAGTTAAAAAGTTCTGAGTTTTGGTGGAAAGGTCCGCGATGGTTGAGTTTGAACGAAAATGAATGGCAACCAAAAGGTGTAGAGTTATTATACAAAACTGAGCTTGAAGAACGTGTTAAAGTATTAGCGGCTGGAATTTTCGTACAAGAATAAATTATACCTTATAACCGATATTCCTCTTTAGGAAAGCTACTGCGTGTAGTTGCGTATATACTAAGATTTATCGATAATACAAGAAGTGATAAAGAAAGTCGTAAGATAGGCTGCGTATCTGCGTTAGAAATAAATAAAGCTCGTGTTGCTGTAATCAAAATAGTTCAGGCAGAGGAGTTTAGTACTGAGATAAAATTGTTAAAATGCGAAGAAAATGTTACTAAGAGTGTTCCTAAGAGTTCTAGGTTGATTAGTCTAAATCCTTATTTAGATAATTCTGAGGTACTACGAGTGGGCGGAAGACTGGAAAACTCTCAGCTGCCGGAAGAAACCAAGCACCCGATCATATTGCCCTCTTCTCATCATGTAACGAGACTGATCATAAGAGATAAGCATGAGAAATCGTTCCACGCAGGCACTCAAGCCACATTGGCCTTCGTAAGAGAAGAATTTTGGCCTCTCGCAGCCAGAAAGGAGGTCAAAGGAATTATAAGAAATTGCGTAAGATACGTCAAAGCATCACCTACACCATGTCACCAAATTATGGGACAGCTTCCTGAAGCCCTAGTTACTCCGGTTAAACCATTCTACAATACTGGAGTAGACTATTGTGGTCCATTCTTTACGCGTTCGTGATAAAGTGCGGAGGAACAGTAAGAAGTACAAGGCCTACGTTGCTGTTTTCATATGCATGGTTACAAAGGCTGTGCATTTGGAATTAGTCGAAGATTTGACTTCAGCAGCTTTCATAGCAGCTCTGAAAAGGTTTATCTCCCGAAGGGGAAGGGTCGTAAATATGTACTCTGACAATGGAAAGAACTTCTTAGGAGCGGACAACGAATTGAAGGATCTATTCCAAAGCACGGAGTTCAATACTGATCTTCAACAGGCTGCAACTGATGAGCGTTTGACGTGGCACTTTATGCCTCCAAGAGCACCCCATTTCGGAGGTTTATGGGAGTCTGCGGTTCGATCAATGAAACAGCACTTGAAGAGAACTGTTGGAAACCAATATCTTACTATTGTCGAGATGATGACAGTATTATCGCAAATCGAAGCGATTTTAAATTCCAGGCCATTAACGCCATTGTCAGACGATCCGATGGATTTGACTGCTTTGACTCCAGCGCATTTTTTGATTGGGGATTCTTTGACCTCATACCCGGAACCTGGTCTTCTAGATGTACCCGCAAACCGGCTTTCTCGATGGCAGCACGTGGAGAGACTGAGACAACGGTTTTGGTCGAGATGGTCTAAGGAGTATCTGGCTTTGTGTCAGAAGAGAACCAAGTGGAAAACGGAGACGCACACTAAATTAGAAGTAGGCCAGTTAGTTATGCTAAAGGAGGATGAAACTATGCCGTTAAAATGGGTGTTAGCGAGAATTCTAAGCGTTCATCCAGGTCAAGACGGCGTAATAAGAACTGTAACTATCCGTACTACTAAGGGTATTTACAAGAGGCCAATTGTAAAGGTTTGTTCTATACCTACCGAAGATTCTGAAACTTTGGAAACTAAATAGCTAATATTCATGTTATGTTGTAATAAGTTAGTAACGCACCGCCAAGTTTCTGGGTTTAGTTGAAAATATAAATATTTATCAAGGCGGGCGGCATGTTTAGATGTAAGCGTTTCTATTTCCTTAAGTTACTACAATTCGTAAGTCTTTAAGTTTTCAAATTCCGTTCGTTTGCCGCCAGCGGCGCGCTCTTGTATTTAGTTTATGTAAAGCCGTACGCGGCGCTGAGATAGCGAGAGGGAGACATCGCCAGGATTCTGTCCGAACCTGTCGTCCAGAAAAGACGCTCGCGCAATCGCTGTACAAATAAAAAGATCTGGAAATGTCTAAAAAGTAAAGTTTTATTTAATCGTAAAATCTGAGTGCTCGAACTCCACGGGCACCCACAAACAGCTCCTCTTACTCTCCGCATCTTCCCCCCTTACACCCTTTCTCTCTCTCTCTCTCTCTCTCTCTCTCTCTTACGCTTTCCATCCCTCCACTCTCTCCCTCTCACACCTGTTCCTCTCCGTCCGTCCGTCCTCTTGTCTTCCCCTCTAACCTCCCCCACCCCCTCCCTTCCTCCCTCTCCCCTTCCTCTCAACTCCTCATCCACCCCCTCCTCTTCCCTGATAAACATCCTCCCTTTCCTTCTTCCTTGCAATCTCTTCATCCATCCCTCCCCACTCCCATCGTCTTTCAAAATTCTTAAAATCTCCTCCGTCCCTCCACCCCTACCTTCACTCATACAAATTTCTACCACGTGAACCCGTCTTCTCCTCTCCACCACAAAGCCTACATCTCCTCTCTTCCTCTCCCTCCCAGTACCTCCCCTCTCTCATTTCATTTCCCAGTCTGAATCTCGCTATCCTAACCATCCTCTCTTCCTTTGCCCTTTGCTTCCAAATACCTCGGTAACCCGATTGTTCTTCTTTCCTTGTACCATTTATTCCACCTGGATTTCTCAATCTTCTCAAATCTTTCCTGCATCTGTATCTCCTTATCCCTTTCTTTCACCTCTCCCCGCATGTCCTGACCCGCCTCCCTTTGTCTCCTTACCCATTCCCCCGATACCCCCTTTCTTTATAGAACCCCTCCCTCTGCTTCTCCCACTCGGATTCTTCTTCTCCCCTTATCTCTTATCTTAGTCCAGCATTTTCTTGCCCATCCGCTGCTTCCACCCGCCTCCAGCTTTTCCTCATAACCCATTGCTCTTCTTCCAAATCTGGTCCTCAGCTTAAGCCTCTTTCCCTCCTCCTTCACCATATAACCTGGTGTCCTCCCATCCAACCCCATTACCCATTTCATATATTTCTCTTGCACCCTCTCCATTATCGCCCACTCCTTCCACCCCCAAATCTCTGCCCCAAACCCTAAGACACTCCCCACCAAATAATCGAACAGTTTCATCCTTCTTCTCCAGTCACCACCAAACCTCCACTTCCCTATTCCCCACACCTGACCCATTACCCCCATCGTTTTCTTGACCTTCTCTCTCAGTTGCAACTCTTGCCCCCCGTTCCATTTGAACCAATATCCCAGATATTTGAACTTCTTCACCTCTTCCAGTTGTTTATTCTTCCACCACCATCTCTCCTTTCTCCTTCCGCCTCCTCTTCTTCCAAACCTCAGAATCTTCGTCTTCTCCGTATTCAAGGTTAACCCTTTCCTATTCAGGTACCATTCCATCCTCTTCAACAACCACCTCAGACCTTCCTCATCCTCCGCCAGGATTACCAGGTCATCCGCGTAGCCTAGCACTCTCAGTTTATCGCTTCTTACTTTTAACTTCCTCCCATTCCATCCCTTCCCAGCTCTATCTCTATATCCGCCAGCAATAAATTAAATAGCAACGGACTTAGCGGACATCCTTGCCTGACCCCCCTTGCCGTCCATATTTTCCTCACATATCTTTTTCCCACCCTCACCACACTCCTCGTCTCTTCGTATATCTCCATTATCTTCTTCCTCAGTCTCTCGCTGACCCCAGCCTCCTTTATACATTCCCCTATGATCCTTCTGTCCACTGAAACGCCGCTTTCAAGTCCACAAAAGCCGCCACCAACTTCCTCCTCTTCTTTAATCGCTTCCCAATTGCGTGATTCAGCGTGTAAATATTGTCTATAACCCCTCTCCCCTTCCTAAACCCCGCTTGACTTTCCGGTATCATTCCTTTCTCCTCCATCTCCATCCTCAACCTATTCGCCAGCACCGACGCATACACCTTGCATGCCGTTGACATCAAAGTTATCCCCCTATGGTCCTCCGCCTTCTTTGCTCCTCTCTTCTTCGCCAGCGGGATCACCACCCCGTCCCTCCATGCCTCCGGAAAGCCTTCTCCTTGCCACACCCTCCCGCATATCTTCCATAGCGCTTTTCTCAAGCCACTTTCTCCATACATCCAAACCTCATTCTCTATTCCGTCTACCCCTGCTGCCTTTCCCCTCTTCATGTTTCTCAGAACTCTTTCCACCTCCTCCCACTTTATCCCCTATGTATCTAACCCCCTCTCCAGCCCTCCTTCTTCCTCCTCTCCCATCCCTAACCTCACCCTACCCTCCGTCCCTCCTAATAACTCCTTGAAAAACTCGTCCCACTCTTCCATCGTCACCTCCTTATTAATTTCCAACCTCCTTTTCCTATCCTTGTTTATCACCTCCCATACTTGCTTCTCCGATTTTGCCTCTTTAGCCTCTTCCAGAAATTTATTCTTCCTTTCTTCTTTTTTCCTGTTGCACAACTCTTATACTCTTTCTTTCCCTTTCTATAGTCTGCCTTTTCCTTTCCCCCCCTTTTCCACTTCCTCATTACTCTCTCAACCTCCTTCTTCTTTTCCCTACACTCTTTATCCCACCATCCTTCTCTCTTCTTACCTCCCTTCCTTACCCTCTTCACAATTGCCTCTTTCCTAATTCTTTTTATCAATTTCTTTATTTCCTCGTCTAATACCTCTTCACTTAAACTTATCTCCTCCGTTCTCTCCCTGAATTTCTCTCTCGCCTTTTCCAACCAGTCTCTTCTTTTTGTCCATTTCTCTTCCTCCACCGCCTCCCTCCTCTCTCCATCCACGCCTTCGTCTATCTCTATCGCCACTGATTGATGGTCCGAATCCATTTCACACCCCACTTCCAACCTAGTTACCCTCTCCCACGCTTTTCTATCCCCTATCACATAATCAATCACCGAATCTCCTCTTCCTCCCGTGAACGTCATCTTCCCCTCCTCATCTCCTTCTTTCGCTCCATTCATTAAACCCCACTCTTGTTCTTCCATCCATTTTACTAGCCTTTCCCCCTGTACGTTCACCGTTTTGTCCTTGGATCTTCTTTCCACCCCCTCCTCTCCATCCTCCATCGCCCCTCTCTCTCCAGTTCTCGCATTAAAATCCCTTCCCGCTATCCACCCTTCTTCCACCTCCCCCCCCCTCTCAACTCTTCTATCTTACTCAGTATCCTGTCCATATTACCCTTTACGTACACCGTCGCCAGTCTCCATTTTTCCTCTCTCCATCTTACTTCCCTCACAATCATGTCTTCCTTCTCAACCCAATCATCTTTCCCTTCCAGTCCTTTCTTGATCCCCATCATTATCCCCCCCATCGCTCTTCCTCTCTTCCCTGCACCCTTTTTTCTTGCGCCCTGTATCTTCCAATTGAACTCCTTCGGCACTCTGCTCATAATTTTGTCCCACTCCTTCTTTTCCATCCACGTCTCCACCAAACCTATTACATCCCTCTCTCCGATCCTCTCCCAAAAACCATCATCCTTCCCCTTTACTCCAGCTACGTTCCAGAATCCTATCCTAAGGCTTCTGTCCTCCCTTTTCTCCTCCTCACTCCTCCCCTCTCTCCCTTCCCCCTCCCCACCTTTCTTCCTTTTGTCTCTTCTCCACCTCCCCTCTAGTTTTCCGACTCCATTCTTTCTACCGTATCTCCCCTCCTCCGCTCCTCCATCTCTCCTCCATCTCTCTCTCCTCTTGACCTCGCCCTTCCTAGCCCATCGCTTAACATTTCCTTCTCCTCATTCCATCTCCACCACTTCCCCTCAATCCATATTCTTCCGTATTTGACCCACGTTCTCCTCTGATTCCTTCTCTCTTCTTCAGCAATCTTCTCCAACTGCCATTGCATTCTCCTCTCCTTCGGTGTTAAGTCATCTACTATTCTTTCTTCTCTACCTTTCAGGCCTTTTTTCTTCTGCATCACCTCTCTCTTCTCCTCTCTATTCTTCAGCTTTACTAATACCATCTTCCTTCCTTTCCCCAACCCTTTTCCTATCTCTCTACACTCTTCCATTCTTACCTCTATTCCTAACTCCTTCCAGAGCTCCTCTACCGCTTTTTTTATCCCTCCCTCCTTTACCTCTAACCCTTTCACCACCACATTTCACCTTCTTCTCTCCCTTTCCTCCGTCTCTCTCCACCTCTCCAATTCTTTAATTTTCATTTCTACCTCTTTTCCTCCCTTATCTACCTTCTCCTTTTCCTCTCTCTCCTCCCTCCTCTCCGTTCCTCCATTTTCCATTCTTATCACCTTTTCTTTCAGCCAATCTATCTCTTTCCTCAACTCTTCTCTCTCTTTTCTTCATCTCGCCTCTTTTTCTTCCAAATCCGTTCTAACTTTTATTAGCTCTTCTCTTATCAACTCCCTCTCTTTCCTGCTCTCCTCTCCTTGTATTTTTTGCTCTCTTCTGATACCCTTCAGTTCTTCCATCATTTTATTTAAAACCATTATACTTCCGCCGAATCCTTCGTTTTCTTCGTTTTCTTAAGGACCTCATCTCCATCTCGCTTCTCCTCTTCCCTCTTTTCGTCTCTTTTTCTCTTCAAATATTCGTCCAAACTCCCTTCGCTTCCTACACTCATGCTCCTATCTCTGCTTACGCGGTATTATGTGTTATAAACACAAATGTGCACTAAATAAACCAATTTTACATTATAATTATTACAAATATTGCAAATTAATATTGATAAATCCGTGTGCGTAAAAGCGCGCGGCGAGAAGAAACCTTCCGTTTCGCGCGCGGCAAAGCGGCGGGAGGGGACAATGGCGAGCGGCGCGTAAACAATTGTTTCGCGCCGCTCGCCATTGGCTGCGTTTAGTAGACAAAACTGTCTTACAACTGTTATAAAATTTTGGAATCGGGTTGGTGTATGCTTTTAATTCTTGACGGAGCTAAGAATATATACACCAATCAAATTCATGAATTTTACAACAGTTTCGAAAGCAACTTTCTCTGCTGAACGCAGCCATTATCAATGGAACGCCCCTCCCACCGCTTTGCCGCGCGGGCCGCATACCGAGTATCAAGTTACAGCGGGAGGTTTCTTCTCACCGCGCACGTCTACGCGCGCGGATTGGCCGATTTTTTAAAATTAATATCTCATTAATTATTGTAAAAATCGCAAAATGGTAGAAAACTTTTCTACTCAATTTAACCTGCTCTACCTGCACACGAGTAAAATCCTTGAAATACATAGTCTGGACAAGAACACAAAATGGCCGTGTGTCTGTATACGAAGGATTAGTGCATATGTGTGTATGTATTACTGTGTTGTAGTGTCTAGCAATGTAGTAGTGTGTCTATGTACACTGTGATTGGTTACGCTGTTGTTTGTTCTAACCAATGAAAGAAGGTCTGGCAGATTTCCAGACTTTGTAATCCAGGGACTCTACACACAAGAAGTGCACACGGAGAAATAGAAAGGAGAAGAAACTCCTGTTAGTAAAACGGTCCCAGTGCAGAGTGGCCGTTGACGGCGCGCAATTATTACCAGACATCTTGTATATGGCCAGGGTGTTCTCAAACGTAAACGGGTCGCTCTTAAGGGTCGGCAGGAGACCCAGGCAAACTCCGAATTGATATTGGAGACCTCGCGTGGTGGCAACGCGAAACTCCGGTTTCAGTGTCACCAACATTGAAAAACTAATTTCAGGTTCCATGTAGTGGTGTATGTCCGTACACGTACACACACCATTGAATTGCTTACGCGGACGCACGGATTCTTAGCAATACGGCCCGAAAATGCTTTCTGGCCGTCCGTAGCAGAAGGCAGTAACGTACCAAGGCTAACAAGCACCCGCTTTTTATAAATTACATATATTCTTATGCACACATGTGCGTAAATACATATTTTATTTGCTTTGATTGCTATCAGTGTCTCTTACAATTTAGTCAAATATTAGCTTTTAACATTGAACTGTTTTGCTGTAAAAAATAAAAATAAAAATTTTGAAAATAATTCATATCTTTTGATCGGCTTAACCGATTTTGATGAAATTTTAATATGTTGTACATATCATTGAGACACATTTGTGGAAAATTCGGGAAAGATTTCTGATGACAGAAAGATTGATAAAAAAAATTAATTAATGTTCTTGATTTTTTTCAGTCCCGATATCTTTCTTGTACATTTACGAAAAAAATTTTCTAGAATTTTGGAGTAGTTTCCTATCGGACATAATTTTTTGGAAGCAATAAAATAAGTAGGTAGTACTTTTAAAAAATACATAATTTTTTTCATTTTTTAAAAATATGATATATGCTTTTGGTACGATTACCATATATTTTATGTAGAATTTTGGGATAGTATTTTACAAAAAGTAATTTTTACGCACCAATAAAATGTGTGAAATATACTTAAAAAAAACAAAATCTTTTTTTTAAAATGATTACAGTTTTTTGGTACTATCGCCATATTTTTGTTTAGAATCTTGGAATGGAATCCTACGACAAGTAATTTTCCGGAATCGATTAAATAAATAGATGCAGGTACTAAAAAAATAATGAAATAAAGTAACATACACGTGTACATACACTCAAAATAATGGAGTACACATACACATTCGTTCACATAATCATTCTCATACTATTATTTACAGTTATATTCATATGGATGAACTAATCTTCATCACTATCTTCATTGATAGTAGGCGTGATGCCGTCTGTTTTAAATATATTTAAATATTAAATATATAATATATTAAATAAAATAAATAAAAAAATAAAATAAAAATAAAAATAAATAAAATAAAATAAAAAATATTAAATATATAAATACTAAATATATTTAAATATATTTAAAACAGCCGGCATCACGCCTATTATCAATAAAGATAGTGATGAAGATTAGTCCATCTATATGAATATATGTATAACTATAAATAGTTTAAATAATAGTATGAGAGTGATTATGTGAACGAATGTGTATGTATACTTCATTATTTTGAGTGTGTGTACGTGTATGTGTATGTGTACTTTATTAATAAACATTTGATTTAATACGATTAAAGTTTATCCTTTTATAATTATTTCAATTTACTTTATTTTATTATTTTTTTAGTACCTGTGCACCTATTTATTTAATCGATTCCAGAAAATTACTTGTAGGATTCCATTCCAAGATTCTAAACAAAAATATGGTGATGGTACCAAAAAACTTATAATTTAAAAAAAAAATATTTTGTTTTTTAAAGTACCTTCTACCCATTTTATTGGTTTGAAAAAAGTACTTGTAGAATATGGTCTCAAAAGTCTAATTACATTATAAAACATTACATAACAAAATAAATATGGCAATGGTACAAGAAGCATCATAAATTTAAAAAATAAAAAAAAATTTTTATTTTTTTAAACTTCCGCCTACCTATTTTATTGGCTCAAAAAAATTACTTGTAGAATACTGTCTCAAAATTCTACATAAAATATATGGCGACCGCACCAAAAGCATATCATATTTAAAAAAAAAAGAATACTTTATTTTTTAAAAGTACCGCCTACCCATTTTATTCCTTCCAAAAAATTATGTCCGATAGGAAACTGCTCCAAGATTCTAGAAAAATTAGTTCGTAATTGTACAAGAAAGATATCGGGACTGAAAAAAATCAAGAACATTTATTTATTTTTTTTATCAATGTTTCTGTCATCATAAACGTTTCCCGAATTTTCCACAAATGTGTCTCAATGATATCTACAACATATTAAAATTTCAACAAAATCGGTTAAGCCGATCAAAAGATATGAATTATTTTTGAAATTTTTATTTTTATTTTTTACAGCAAAACAGTTCAATATTAAAGGCTAATATTTAACTAAATTGTAAGAGACACTGATAGCAATCAAAGCAAAAAAATGAGCATAATCCGTGTGGAGGCACATTGACCCTTCTTATCCGGCTACGGCCTTTATTCTATCTTTATATAGGAAAATATACACTCAGTCTTAGCATCAGAGCAGAGCGTAACGCAGCTGATGAACAGTATAGATAACAAACTGAATAAAAATCTTAATTATTAATATCATTATGTTGTAATAATTAAGATTTTTATTCTGTTATGTTATCTATACTGTTCATCAGCTGCGTTACCTTTTGCTTGAAAGAGTTTACATAACAAGTTCAGCGTTGGAAACCTCATATTATACACAATTCTCCATTACTTGTTTTAAATCTACAGCTTCCTTTTCAGTAATGGATTGATAGTCTGAAGTAATAGGTGATGGTGAAAAATCGGAAATTATTGCACTATCATGCAGAAGCACTAAGAATTTAAAAATATATTTTTATGCATATTAAAAAATATATTAGCAATCAGTCTAATTACAAAAGAAGGTGTACCAGATAATATAAAAAGAATTGCATGCAAAACTATGAATATTAATGATGATCATTGATGTTATGTTACCTTGTGTTTACTGGGATGGCCTTTTTTTTAGTGGAGGAAACCTTCAAAAGGCACCCCGGTTTTTCGGGGTAGTGTGAGATTCCAACTCACTAAAACCTCCATTGTGCATACGTTACCTGTTGCAATATAATGGCGTTGATTCAACGCTAGCCACGTCTCTTCGTTTAAAGTGATCCGCCCTTCAGACATGTCAAGTCTAATCTCTGTGTAACAATAAATAACTCTACGTACATAGATTAATATCAATATAATAAAAGAAATCATTTACTAAATTTGAAAGTAGAACAATGTTATATGATATTATAATGTTAATTACTAATAAACAACACGAATTAATAAATCGAGTGGATCGCAATTTAAACTGAGTTAAGATCGCGTCGCAAAGTGACCTCAACCATATTATGGGAAGTATACTTTATAAAATATTTCTTGTTCTTTTACATGCAAGCTCATTAATATAATTTACTTTTTATCTATTATTATATATTTATTTTTTGAAAATAGTACATTGCAAAGCAAAACCTATCTGAGTTTAACACTTTGCGACGCAATCACCTTAGTTTAAATTGCGATTTAATTTGCAATGCACTATTTTCAAAACTACAATATAATGTATAAAATTACATTAATAATAATAAATAATAATAAATAATAATAAATAATAATATTATTAATAATTAATAATTAATATTATAATATAAACAAATATTAATATTATTTCAAAAAAATTAAATATTGAGATTATAGAATGGGCCCCTCCAACGCCCATTCCCGTGAGAACGCAACCAATACTCTTTTATCGTCTCTCCGAAATTTTTTTGTTACTATATATGTTCTATACAATGACGATTGCAGATAACGTCTACCATCTTATTTTATCGTTGTTTCTTTTTGCATAATGGCATCAATAAAAGCTTACAAAGATGTGTTAAATAATGAAAAATATTAATTCGGGAAAGGCAATAATTTTTTGCTTTCTAGAATTTTAAATAAATGGCGTCTCATGCATTTTACGTCAGTTGAATATTTTTCATTACAAGGATTTTCTTTCAAGGCTACAGTTGTCGCGAAAGCCGCAGCATAAATTCCGCACAAAATATAATCCGTTTGTATTATTTGTACTTTTTCACAAATTATATCATATTTCGTTATCGTGGGATAACGAAGGCGAATATATTCTTTCTCTTTAGCAGCCAATTTATCATACGTAGTACCACATAGGCTGTCGTACACATGAAGTTTGGTGCCATCAAAATAAATACATCGCCAATGATCTGTACAAGTTCCGCCAATAATTTGTAAGCTTTTATTGCTACGACTAGCTTCAATTAAGTGCGGGTATTGTAAGTATAATACACTTTGTGTTTCAAAGCAAGAAGTCTCTCTTACAATGCGTAAAAATAGGTCTAACGATTTATCATTTAATGTACTATTTATAGACAAAATATTATTCTTCACTAATGAGAGAGAAGTTATTACATCATCTAACTTTTTTTTTGTCTTTTTATGTCATCCTCAGTTAGATCTCGTTTTGAATAATCAGTTATAATGCAATCGTCATCTTGCTCCATGTCTGGAATAGCAAAAGTGGTAGTGCTTTCGATAACACTTTCCACTTTTATGTCATTTTTTCTAGCCGCTTCTTGCGCTTTGATGACATACTGAGGTTCCCGAATAGGCATATTTCTTACTGCTCTATTATCTATTATTTCAGGAACCAAGCAGTCCTCATAGAATCGTTTAAGCAGTGGTGACATTTTTGTTTCCCAAAATCTGTCATCACGCTCGACAATCGTGTACTTTAATCCAAGGGGTGTCCACACAGCAAAAATGCAATACTTTCTTTGCGTTATGTGGAGTTGTCTCTGTACTTGGAAATAGTACGCGTGTCTTTGATTCATTCGAGTGTCATCGGTTTTATCAAATATTCTATGAATATCTGAAATCTTTTTGATCATTGCATCGATGGGATGTACATTCCGCGCCGCATAAGGCCATTTAATCTCAACAATAGTATCGTCTCCGACAATGCCGTCAGGCGTCGCGGCAAGGTATGGGATTGTTTCATCTATAAATATACCACAACTAGAAATTTCTATCCCTAATTCCATCTGCAATTGCTCTCGTGCCATCATCTCTTTTTGTTTACCCCACTCGACAGCAGCAGTAGTCAATCGAGTAGGATAAAGAATTGCTTTCACAAGATTTTGGCACGAAGTTGTTTCTCTTCTGCTACAAACTTTTCCAAAGTTTGAAGCAGTGAGAAGACTTCGCCGTATGTTGTGCCACTCCGGGTTTGCATGCTAATCAGTAGGTAGTCTATGAGAGTTCTATCTTTTCTGTGGGCGAGGGGTAAGCGGGGCAGGGGGGTTCCACGTAGTACCTAGAGGGACTCATAGATGGCGTTCGCGACCAAGATCACGGTCGATAATATCGATCGAGGTCACGCGATCTCTTTTACCATCTAAACTAGTCACGTGGTTTTTTTTACCATCCGAATTAGTCCGATGGTACATGCGATTGCTAACTGTACGTAGATAACATACCGAATAAGATTTAATAAGTTGTTTATCTATTATACATATCGACCGCGATGTTAGTCGCATGCGTGCCCTATGAGGTGTTCTCTATGCCCGGCGGTGGTGGGGGGTGTGGGGGCCCGTGGAGCAAGATCCCGGAGGGGGATCGTGCAATTGCGTTGATAGGTCCGCGTTGGAGAGGTAGGGAGAGGGGGAGGGGGAATTTAGGCACGTTTGTCGGGACACAGTGTAATATTTAAAATAACCTAAGGGTGATCGGCTATAATTTATGACATCGACAATAAATTATCGTGACGTCGGTTTGTCTTTTTTTTTCTTCTTTTCTTCTTTCTGTGGAGATCCCTTTGTCGAGGGCTTCGTGTTCGAACATGTTTCACGACGCCATTTTGGAGTTGTTAGGTCACGTACTACGTTTTTTTCTCTCGCTCGACTCATTTCCCTTCGCGTTCTCGAACTTTCTTTCCTCCTCTTCGGTATTTTAATATTTTAATATTTTAAATAATTTAACCATTTTATTAGTTCCTTAAATTTATAGTTTAAGAAAGAGACATTATCGCAACGTATAATTTAAACAAGGAATAGAGGAGAAGAAGGTGGAAGGAGAAAATAATATAAAATTGTTTACCGTGTTATTGTACATTTATTCATGTTGTACATTTATTCATGTTAAATCTTCTTTACAAGATATGTGTGCTGCGAGGTTTATTAAAACTGAAAAAGAAAAAATACAATTAAGTATGTAAAAATGTATGCACAATTATATATGTATATACGCAAAATTTTAGTACTCACTCAATGTGCCGGTTCTTCCACGATTCGTTTCCAGTGTCCATCTTATAAAAATTCTAATTCTCCCAAATCCACTGATGCTCCAATGTCCGATGTTTAGGGCACCACTTGTACATGCGGCTGGCTAATTGCGATCGATCTACTTGATTAACGTCTTGACCCACGTCTTGGTTTTTATCCACATTCGCGTACTCGCGATCCAAAAAACATTTCGGTTTTGATAGTGGTGGTTTGCGTTGCAATTCATACACAGAATCATCGCTTAAAGATTTAGTTGAATACACTGTGTTGAAAAAATAATCTTGAACTACAGCACAGCATGTCTTAATATCAAGAGAAACGTGTTCAAAACACATATCTCGTATATCTGTAATATCACAGGTCTGCAATACTTGATGTTTAGGACACCACTTGTTAGTTCGAGTGAGCACGTTTCGAAATCCAAGTTCTCGATCGCGAAGATTATGCACAATCGATGAACAATAATGTTTAGCCATTCCCGCGTTGTCCATATTTAACAGTTACAGCGTGTTCGAATTTTTTCAAAACTCGATACGACGAGAACGTAACTAACTAACGTCCGTGCTCGCCGGAAAAACTAACTAAAATGCTGTAGATTTTATTTACCAAGGTTGAATTTTTTGGGAAAATTCTGGAAGTTTCTTGGAAAATTCTGGAAGCTTTTGTCGAGGGCTGCATGTCGGGACATGTTACATTGCACTATTTGTGCCAACATTTTGGAACATAGGTACATATAAAACAGCAGGGTATGGCGCGACTGATACCCGTCATGGTTTTTCTATTTTAAGAAATAACCCTTTATATCTTCGCGGCTGTAAGAAAAAAGCGTTATAGAATTGAGCGCCGATGACAGGCCGCTATAATTTATGACCAAGTATCGTGACGCCGAGATGTCGTCTTTACTTTATTTTTTGTGAAGAGCCTTTTATCTGGGCTACGTGTTCGGATATGGTATATTGCACTATTTGTACCAACATTTTGGAACATAGGTACATACAAAACAGCAGGGTATGGCGCGACTGATACCCGTCATGGTTTTTCTATTTCAAGAAATAACCCTTTACATCTTCGCAGCTGTATAAAAAAAGCGTTATAGAATTGAGCGCTGATGACAGGCCGCTATAATTTATGACCAAGTATCGTGACGCCGAGATGTCGTCTTTACTTTATTTTTTGTGAAGAGCCTTTTATCTGGGCTACGTGTCCGGATATGGTATATTGCACCATTTTTTGTGTCAAGATTTTTTTAGAAACATCCAGATTCAAATTTTAAGGGATGTTACTTCTCTTTACGATGCTCTTGGAAAAAGAGAGAGAAAAAGCGATAGACGAAAATGTATAAAAATGGAGAACGAAAGGCACCAAAATCGCAGTATACGCTAAGCATCAGCCCCGTGATTCTGCTCTGTGTCGTATATAAAGTCTTATACTATATACGTTCAGTACCAGTGTAAGTGCGCGCAAGTTAATAAAAAGTAAAGTGATTGATAAGTGACGTTACGAATATTGTTCTCAAAAATAATGGAACGAGAGAATATTAATTGGGAGGACATAATGGACGTAGATTCATCCGATGAAGAAGATCGCGCATTATCTGACGACAGTGGACGCAATTCACCAGGGGATGACCAACGAACTCAAAAAATTGTATATCGCGACGAGATTCTCGCACTAAGTGGGCGCACTAAGTGTTGCGCAATAATTTTTTACTACTCATTGAGCAATAACTATCGAGCATGCATGTCATGCATGATTGACATAGCGCCTAACACACAAGATATATATATATACGCCGTACGCAGACACGTAATTGAGCTGCATGACGCAATTGAGGGCCGGTACTGCTCCAATTGCAGACAAAAATTATATCAAATCTTGCCATGCAATATGTGTCCTATTTGCACAGAGATGTAAAAGGACTTAAAATTGTAAAAAAAGACATTTCAATATGGACCGTTTAAGAGAGCAAGTGCAAGAGCTCTCGGAGCAATCCGCTCGACTGAATTCGAGGGAAGAATTCACCGCGTGGGAGCAGCGATGCGACGAGATAATCGAGGAAGGACGTAGTTGAGCCAAACGTCCACGATTATCCGTTCACGATAGACAATCTTCGGTGGCTCAAATCACGCGACTCGAAAGTTTGAAAGACTCGGTACGCCAACGTTTTGTGCATGCGGGCGCCGGATACAGTGCGAGTGCGAGTGAGACAGGACTCCGATGGTGCGATATTGATACGGCTTTTATAAGTCGTATACAGACTGGTGCGGTAATAAACTTAAAACATATAGTGCCTCGCCAGTTTCTCGAAGAAGCCAGAAACATTGTGCTCGATCGTGTGCGGACCATCATGCGAGAGCATGAAAATGTGAAGGTGAATACCGTGTTCAACGGTGAATTTGTGACAGGTGATAAACGTGCGGATAAATGTTTCGCTACGGGAAACTTTGAACTTTTTCGTACGTCCGACCTGTGTGAGTGGTATGAGCAACGCGTTATCGAGCCTACGTTAGCCACCTTGGAGGAATTTCAAGAACGTGATAGTGGGTGGGCATTGTCGCGTATACTGAACTTGACGTTAAATATAAACAAGTACAATCCTTTGCACGCGGGGTGTGTTGTGGAAATGCCGCGAGAGATAATAAAAAAGAAAGCGGTGATCAACGTGCAGACAAAGGACAATGCGTGTTTCGCGTGGTCGGTGGTGGCTGCTCTGCGTCCAGCCAAAACAAATGCAAATAAACCATTCTCGTACCCCCATTATACGTCGGTGCTAAATCTTAAGGACATTGTGTTTCCAATGACGTTAAGCCAAATTAAGAAGTTTGAACGACTCAACGACGTGTCGATAAATGTATATACTGTCGAGCAACAAGAGCCGCTGAAAATTCTCCCGATATGAATCACCGACAGTAAAAAGAATAGTCACGTCAATTTGCTGTACCTGCCAGACCCGCGAGACGACAACGTGGGACATTTCGCGTTGATAAAGAACCTGTCCCGCCTCGTGAGCTCGCAGTTGAGCAAACACAATGGCCGGACATACTTTTGCGATCGGTGAGTACTTATACATTTTATATAAAATAAAAATTGAAATAAATTATTCCTTGTTTAAAAAAAATAATAAACAATTATGTTTTTTTTTCAGATGCCTACACTACTTCATTTCGAGCAAGAGATTGGAAGCCCACACCATTGATTGCCGAAAGATGAACGACTGTGCAATCCGACTACCGAGCGACAACGACAAGTGGCTGAGCTTTAAAAACTGCAGCAGGAAGGAGCGGCTCCCGTTTGTTGTATACGCCGACCTTGAATGCACCCTAGAGAAAACGGATGCTGATCAGCAAGCGTCAACCTACATGTCTCAACATCATCAGGTATTCAGCATAGGGTACTACCTACAGTGCTCGTACGACAATTCGTTGTCTGTATATCGGTTTCGTCGCGATAGAGATTGTATTGCGTGGTTCGCCAACGAACTAAAGGAATTAGCGCATCGCGTAAAAGGTATTTTATCCGCAAATGTCCCCATGGCAAGCTTAACGCGAGACGAATGGGAAAAGTTTAATACAGCTACGCAATGTCACGTGTGTGAAAAACCGTTTGCGCCAGACGACACGCGGGTACGCGATCATTGCCATCTGACCGGTCGGTATAGAGGTCCCGCGCATTCAAATTGTAATTTGAATTATAAAGATTCGCACTTCATTCCCATTGTATTTCATAATTTATCCGGCTACGATTCACATTTCATTATTAAAGAAATTGCTACTACGTTTGAGGGCAAAATTGATTTGTTACCGATAACGAAGGAAAAATATATTTCATTCACGAAGCATGTTAATGATACCACCGAAAGATCAAAGTTGCAAAATTGTGTAAAGTTACGTTTTATAGATTCATATAAATTTCTAAGTAGCAACCTCGATAAATTAGCATGTTTTCTGTGCAGAGATAAATTAAAAATTGTGCGTTCTGAATTTTCGCAATTATCGACAGATGATTTTGATCTTTTGACGCGAAAAGGTGTATTTCCGTACGAATACATTGACTGCGTCGAAAAATTGGAGGACCCATGCTTACCACCGCGCGAATCGTTTTACAGTTCTTTGACCGGTAACACTATATCCGAGAGCGATTACGAGCACGCCGCGAACGTCTGGCGACGGTTTTCCATTCAAACCTTGGGCGAATACAGCGATCTATATCTAAAGACCGATGTCTTGTTATTGGCCGACATATTTGAAAATTTCCGCGATAGCTGTGTCGCGAGTTATGGATTAGATCCTGCGCATTATTATACTTTGCCAGGTTTCACGTGGGACGCCATGTTGAAATATACACGCATAAATTTTGATCTGCTCACCGACATTGACATGGTAATGTTTATCGAACGCGGTATTCGCGGCGGCCTCAGTCAATGTTCCGGTAGATATGCGCGAGCCAATAACAAGTACATGCAATCGTACGATCCATCGAAACCACCGTCGTACTTGATGTACTTTGACGTCAATAATTTGTACGGATGGGCAATGTGTCAACCATTACCTTATGCAAATTTTCGATGGATCGACGATATCTCGAACTTTGATGCGAGCGCGATCGCTTCGGATTCCCCGACTGGTTATGTTCTAGAAGTCGATCTCGAGTATCCGCGACATTTGCACGACGCGCATGCTGACCTACCGTTCTGTCCGACGCGCGATAAACCACCCGGAAAGCGGCAAGAAAAACTTCTCGCAACTCTTTACGATAAGAAACGTTACGTCATACATTACCGTAACTTACAGCAATGTATTCGTCACGGTCTTCGCGTTACAAAGGTACACCGCGTATTGGAATTTTCGCAATCTCCATGGCTCCGCGATTACATAGAACTTAATACAACATTTAGAACGCGCGCGACAAACGATTTCGAAAAGAACTTATATAAATTGATGAATAACGCGGTTTTCGGAAAAACCATGGAGAATTTGCGCAATCACGTAGATGTTAAACTACTGACAAAATGGAATGGGAGATACGGTGCTGAAGCAATGATCGCGAAACCAAATTTCCATAGCAGAAGTATTTTTTTGGAAAATTTGGTTGCCGTTGAGCTGCGTAGACTCGAGGTGATGTTTAACAAACCTATCTACGTGGGCATGTGTATCCTCGACATATCCAAGACGTGTTTGTACGAATTTCATCACGAGTACATGTTACCACTGTATAGCGACAAGTGTAAAGTTATGTATACCGACACGGACAGTTTGATCTATCATATAGAGTGCGAGAATGTGTACGAAAACGTGAAACGCGACATTGATAGATTTGATACGAGCGATTACGCCGCGGACAACGCGTACGGTATACCACTTGTGAATAAAAAAGTACCGGGATTGATGAAAGATGAAAATAACGGCGCGATTATGACCGAATTCGTCGGACTCAGGGCGAAAATGTATGCGTTGAGGGTAGATGGTAAAAAGGACACAAAAAAGGCGAAAGGCATCAAAAGTAACGTCGTAGCGCGGACCATAACGTTCGACGATTACACGCAGTGTCTGCGAGATGAAATTGAAATGACTCGTCGCCAGTCGTGTATAAAGATCGAGGCTGCACGAAGTGTATACAGTGTCCGAAACGAAAATCGCTCTGAGTCCGTACGACGATAAGCGATACATTGTGCCCGATTCTACCGATTATTCTACGTTGCCATGGGGACATTATAAAATAATTGTAACGTAATTTAGTATAATGTAGTATAATGTAGTGTAATAAAGATATCGTATTTTCATTTATATATATATCTATTGTATATTTCTTATACATATTGTATAATAATAAAGATATTGTATTTTATATTTTTT
>JASTWR010001178.1:0-53988 GCA_030770355.1 Harpagoxenus sublaevis
GTTTATAGAATGAAATGACTCACCTGTATATATAAATAATATTAATAAAACCCAGACAGCAAATCTGTTACTAATCTTCATTTTACAAAATATTTTTCTACAACTTTTGTACGCAGAAAAACTGCAGATTTAAGGATCTGATATACAATGTTGTTCCGGAGAACAAAAAACTCAAAGTTTAAATATTAATTTAATCCCTTGTAGAAAAATGTCTCAGAATTTTTTATATTATTTATCAAAATTTTTATAAAAATTTTAAGATTTTCTTTGAATTTTAAGGCTTTCTCAAATTTTTTATACGAATTGAAACGTAAAAAAAAAACGAACAAAACGCAATTTATCAGAAATGCTTATACATACAGAAATATTCCGAAAATTCTTATTTAATATTTCTGAAAGTATCTGAGGAACTTGATATACTTTTTTCACAATTTTCCAGAATTTTTCATAAATCTAAAATATGAGAAATTTTTATGCAATTTTTGAGAAAATATGAAAAATTTTTTTATCAGGGATATTAATTTTTATATTTATATTCTATTTGTCTTGATGATTGGAAGCTCGTCTAATTGCATTCAAGTGCGTTTGTCTTCCTTTTCATTTGTGCATCAAACTCGGCCAAGATGTGGATTTAAAAATACATGGCCATCAATTTCGTTTTGGTTTAGAATTATATCTACAGTACTTCTCTAAATATGAAATACACATTATTAAAACAATAGAACTATTTTTGTAATTAACAGGATCCTGAATCTTATATATATACATGTGCATATATATATATATATATATATATAATTTTATAAAACAATTGTTAGTAAAAGAAAGTTAAGAAAAAAGAATTTACTCTCTTTTTTTCTCAATCTTTCTTTAACTACAAATCGTAATTGCTGTTATTAATATGATATATCTTACATTTACACTACACAGTCTGGATATTTCGATGACAGTAAGTCCGGCATTGGAATAAACCGGAATTTCTCCTCTTGTTGCGAAGTAGGCTCAGGAATTTTTTTTTCTATTATTTAAAAGTGGATAGTGGTAAATAACAATAAATAGAAAATATCGACATTAAGTCGCATGAGCCTTTTATTTGCTTCACCCTGTATAATATACTTTAGCTGTTCATTTGTTTTATATTGCTATGGTACCCACGAAAGGAAAGGTAAATATTGTCTTGAGTATTGAGTATTTATTGCGGTTACCGCTATCTACTTTTAAATAATAAAAAAGAAATGCCTGGACCTACTTCACAACGAGTAAGAGGAGAAATCCTGGCATATTCTAATGTGGGACTTACTATCACCGAAATATCTAGACTGTGCAATGTAAATGTAAGGTATATCATTAATAATAGCAATTACGATCTGTAGTGAAAGAAGGATTGAGAAAAAGAGAGAAGTAAATTGTTTTATTCTTAACTTTTTCTTTTACTACCACAATTGTTTTATTATATATATATACAATATAATAAAACACTTGTGGTAGTACTAAAGAGAGAAGTAAATTGTTTTATTATACAATATATATATATATTGTATAATAAAACAATTTATTTCTCTTTTTTCCTTATTCTTTTTAAATATATATATATATACATATATATAGGGTGTAACAAAATTAGTTCTTTGTTTTAATAATTTGTATTTTATTTAGAGAAGTACTGTATATAGAATTTTGCACCAAAATGAAATTGAAGGCCATGTAATTCCGAGGCCACATCTTGGCCGAGCTCAATGCACAACTGAGGAGGAAGACGAACGCATTATAAATGCAATTAGGCAAAATGGCTTCCAATCAGCAGTACATGTATGTAAGAATATAAATTTTAAAAAATTGATATCCCTAGGGTAAAAATATTTCTCATATTTTGTCAGAATTTGTCTAAAAATGTCTCATATTTTTAATTTATAAAAAATTCTGAAAAATTTATGAAAAAATTATGTCAAATTTCTCTGATACTTTCACAAATAATTAAATAAGGATTTTCGGAATATTTCAGTATCTGTATGTATAAACATTTCTGATAAATTGCGTGAATTTTCTCATATTTATTCAGATTTCTGCAAAGATATTTTAGCGAAAAAAATCTGAAATATTTCATTATTTTGAGTTTTTTTTAAACGTTTTAATTTGTATAAAAAATCTGAGTCTTAAAGTTTTCATAAAAATTCTGATTAATAATATAAAAAATTCTGAGTTATTTTTTTACCAGGGATTAAATTAATATATTTAAACTTTGAGTCTTTTGTTTTCCGGACTACTCTAACAATAAGTTCTCTAATCCGACTCCTATAAGCACTTCTGATATTACGTATACAAATATTCTTCTCGCTTGCTTAACTATCAACAATTTTAATATGTTAACAGGTGAAGAATATGATTGGAGCTACATGTTCGGTGCGCACAATACGGCGTAGGTGGAAGCAAAATGGATATCACCATCACATTCCTGCGCAAAATGAAAAATTGACCGCACAACATAAGGAACAACGGATGGCTTTGGCTTTACAACATCTAGCATGGAATGATGAGTGGATGACGACGATTTTATCTGATGAGAAAGTCTTCTGTACGGATGAGAATGCAAGAGTGACGTTGTGGAGAATGAGAGGAACAAGGTACGCTGAGGAAAATATCCGTTTCCGCCAACAAAGTGGGCGCATTACATTGGGATTTTGGGGTTGCATGACGTCGCATGGTCCTGGCCCATTGGTGCGTACTACGCCTCATATGAATGGCGAAGAATATATTCATATATTGTCCAATGTAATGCTACCATACATTGCGGAGACATTTCCTGGCGTACCTTATGTAAATTTCGTTCAAGACAACTCAGGAGTGCATCGATCGAGAGTTGTCCAGGATTGGCTGGCTCAACAACCCAACATTAGGACGTTGAATTGGCCAGCCAAATCTCCAGATATGAATGTGATTGAAAACCTTTGGGGCATTATGGTACAAGAGTGGGACCCTCAAATTCAGCGTACACGCGAGGCACTTGCGCAACATGTTTTTAATCAATGGGAGGGTCTCCGCGCAAGGCCCGAATTATTTCAAAATTTAGTAGCGTCTATGCCCCAAAGGTTAAATGCAGTGATAGACAACCATGGAAGTGCTACACGATTTTAAGTAACGTTCAATATGATTAATAATATTTAAGTTGTTGATGGATGATATTGAATGATTGTACTAAGGGCAACTCTCAAACAAATGGTTTATTATATGAATGAAGAGGACAAATGTTATTGTTTAAATGTGGCATAAAAGGATAAAAGGATAAACAAAGTGAAAGCCATCCGTTGTATCTGTTCTAATTGTGTTCTATTTGTTTTACATTCGTGTTTTTCGTGCTATTCGTGTTGTTTTAAAATTTGCATTAAATGCGTGTTTTTTCATGTTTCTCGTGTTTCTTTACTTGCATTAAATTCGTGTTCTTTATGTTGTGTCTGTTTATCTGTTTCTTGTAAATCGGTAGTGTCAACCCTTATTGCAATTTTATTCCTAAAAGTATTTATTTACATATATAATTGATTATCTATTATTACTGGAATACCCACATTTGCGATGTTTTGCAATATATCTATGTATTATTTACTTTGCGAGTTTGTTTACCGCTTAAAACTTGTAATTTTTTTGGAATTGTGTTTGAACTGTTCGCATATGTAATTGTTCTGAACTCACGACGTAAATTGCTAATTATGCAGTTGTCTTGCGCTATTGATTGATGTATTGCTTACTGATTCTCATTGCATGAACTTTATACGTCCTGCATGTATGCATGTTGTATATATATTTGAACTGAATACACGTCATAATATTATATAAATAAATAATTACTAACAATATTTGTCTTCCTGGAATTTTAATTATTATTTGAATTTTTTACTTCCATTATAATGAACTAATGATATATAAACTTCATCTATATAATAAGTAATAATAATAATAATTTTTTATATATGTATACCCCAAACGATTAAACTTCTGCTACAGTGTTTCGTGGTTGGTCTTAAATTTTTTACTTTCAATTCTTTGTTTGCTTTACGCTATATTCTTTTCCGTCTATCAGATACAAAAATGTTAAATTAGCCATTCATAAATGAAGCAAATCGTAAGAAAAGATTATTTTTCACTAAGGATTTTATTTCTAAAGAGCAAGCCTGGTGGAATGATGTGTTATATTCGCCGATAAAAGCGAATTTAACATTTTAACATTTGATGGACGGAAAATGATATAGCGTAGTAAAGCAAACGAAGAATTGAAAGTAAACAATTTGAGATCCATCATAAAACACAGTGGCGAAAATATAATGGTTTACGGTAATTGTATTTTGACTAGAGGATTAAGCGAATTGGTTTTCATTGGCGGAATTTTAGATAAAAATAAATCTTCTAGAAAAATTATGAGATTTGTTGGATCGTAATATTCGGATTACACCTATAAGAACAAAGAACTGAAATTACGATTACCAGAGGAATGGAAACGTATTAAACTTGATTATTTAACAAAAATTTATATCTAACATGCCCAAAAGTTTGCAGCATGTTATTAAACAAAAGAGTTATTTAATAAAATACAAAATTATTATTATTTCGTTTATATACATGTATTATGCATGTATAAGCAACATACTATTTTCTTTCGCACAATAATATATTTTCAGTTAATAAGAAATGTTTAAGCCTGCTCAAAAAATGCTATGATATTTACTTTAAATGTAACTACTTTGCAAAAATCAATATCATTATTTATATGCGCGTCGTAAGTATTAATAATTTTATTTTTAATAATTAAAATATTTATTTATTTGTAATTATATTTATTAAAATTGTAATTTTTATTAAAAAATGTAAATTGAAGAAGTGTGTGTGTCTAAAGAAAAGAGAATTATGTAAACCAGGGTTGGGTAATAACTAGTTAAATAGTTAAAAGTTAAAAAAAAATTTAAAAGTAAATAACTTGCAACGTAGCTTAGTTATTTTATGGTAATTCTGCACAATTTTCATAATTATAAAAGATAAAATATATACATTTTTATATAGAAAAACAATTTCTTTGTTATTTTTATAAACTACAAATAATAAATAAAATAAAAACTACAAACCTCACAATTAACATATAAACTTTACAAATTTACAAGTAAAATATTAAATACATTTGATGATCCATATTGTAATTGTATATTTTGTTAGTTAGAGTAATCAGATTTAATAAAAAATTACGTTATTTTAATATAATATAAATAATTCTTTAAAAAATTAACTTTTAATTTAACTTAAGTTAATTTAATCTTAACGTAACTTTTAATTGAGTTGGTTTTCTTTTTATGCAATTTTTAACGTAACTAAATTAATTTTATAAACCATTAATAATTAACTTATATTTAACTATACTTACAATTAGTTTAAAAAAAATTAACATTACCCAACCCTGTGTAATCTATATAATTAGAGAAATATTTTTATCAATATAATATGATTATGCAATTAATATTTTTAATCATATATATATATATATCCCTAAATATTGACAAGATCAACAGATTCAAAAATTTAATATTTTCTGTTGTAATGTGCTACATTTATTAGATTTGACGAATTAGAGGTTATATTTATTACCGATATCTTGCAGCACATATAATAATATTTATCGTTGAAGTTTATGCTACACATTGTATATTGAGTTTGACGATACATTAATATTGTTATTGCGCATGAGCGAAGGTTAGAAGTTCTCATCCTGAATCTAAATACGCGTTCCTAAATTCATTCGAAAAAAAGTGTTGCAACTACTCTGTCCGCGACTGTACACAAACAATATTACAAAAGCAAAATTTTGTGATATATTGATATTATAGAATGGGCCCCTCCAACGCCCATTCCCGTGAGAACGCAACCAATATATTTTTTCCCGTCTCTCCGAATTTAATTTACAAATAATTCATTTGTAATAACCAGTGCCGTCAGAACAGACGCTTCTGATTTCTATTATAATATAGAAAGGGCCCCTTCAACGCCCATTCCCATGAGGACGCAACCAATACCTATATTTTTTCCGTCTCTTCGATGTTCATTGAAAAATAATACACAGTTGTAATAATCAGTACCGTCCGAATAGACGATCCCGACATTTAGTTTGTCAATACACCGAACAAATACTTTTAATTTATGGAGGCATGTTTGATGTCAATGATATATATACTATTTTGTATATAGTATTACGTCGGACGTGCTGGAAAAAGCGACAGTTTTTTCTGTTCTATAATTTTCATAAAGTGTCGTCTCATGTCTTGTACGTCCGTGGAATATTTTACATTACAAGGATTGCCGTTCTTTACTATAGTTGTGGCAAAAGCTGCGGCGTAAATTCCGCAACTTTTACCGTCTGGTTGTGCATCAACTTTCTCAAAAATAATATCACTTTACCTTATTTTTGGATATCGTCGCTTTATATATTTTCTTCCCTTGTTCGCGAGAGCGCGGATGCGACGGAGTTAGCGCGGAGCAGGAAAGACAAGCACTAAGAAAGGTCAAGTTTTGCACAGTGAAGTTCAAAATAAAGTAATTTATTACAATGTTCAATAACTCAATTATTTACACAGTCCTTTTTTCCAGGAGGAAATCGCAATAAGCAAAGGCGCGCAAGGATTAAGTGCGGCGTGCAAAGTTAGAGTTTTAAGCGTGAGCGAAAATGCGAAAGCAAAGCGGGTCGAAAAGCGGTTGCACTAGCGGTTTTAACAATACTTGCGGGTGAACTACGATCGAGAGTTGGTCTCCGGCGACGCAGGCCGTTTTATCTGTTCCAAAAGGGGGCAGGTCTTTTGCTGATTGCCAATAAAATTAAAACAATCGAGGTGACTCCAGACCACCGAGCGCGATTGGTAGTCAGGGGGATCTCGCGCGAGGAGCCGCACCTGATAGGCGCGTGACGCGAGTCTTAGCATAGCGGTTGGCTTTCGGCTGCCTACGTCGTCGGAGCGCGCAAGCTAACGACGAAAAGTCGTTTATCCTTGTTGTTGTTTGTTGCAAAATAAGGATTATAACATGAGGTTTTTTCTATATACAGAGATCAGAATCGAAATGTCATGAAACTTCTAGAAGTGTACCGAAATAAAGAATCTAGAGACCTCATGTTATAACTTATATCACAAATAATATTATAGGCGTTTCATTTCAGTATGCACATACATATAATTGCGACATATGATTTCGATTATTAGCGCGATCTCAAACACCTTGGCTATCAATTTATCGTATGTACAGCCAGGTATACTGTCATATACGAAAAGTTTGGTGCCATCAAAAAATATACATCGCCAGTGTTCAATTTCCTCTGCAATTCCTTTTGCACAGCTTTTCCCTCCAATTATTTGCACATTTTTGTCGTTCTTACTAGCGGCAATCCAATCATCAAAAAGTGCTTCAAATTGTACACTTTGCGTTTCAAAGTCTGTTTTTTCTTTTATGATGCGTAAAAATGAATCTATCGGTTCGTCGGTTAGTTCGCTGTCAGACAAGACATTCTCTTTCACGATGGAAATAGGAATAATAATTTCATCTAAATTTATTCTTCGTTTTGCCTTATCCTCTTCGGTTATATCTCGCTTGGAGCTTGTACCAATATATGAGCATTCATCATCCTGCTCCATATCTTCAGCAATCAGAGCAGTAGTAATTGTTGATTTTATCGGCGAAATGTCATATTCGTTATTTTTATTAATGACATTTTTGCTCTTTACTGCATTTTGCTGATTACTTTTCGAAATACTTTTGTTTAGCTGCTTCTTCCTTTGCTTTTATAATATATCTTGGATTCCTTATTGGCATACGCCTATTATGGCGACTATCCAAGATTTCCGGAAGCATGCAATCGTTATAGAAGCGTGTTAGGTCAGGCAGCATATGCTTCTCCCAAAAAGTATTGTCTCTATCTACACGCACTATTTTCATGCTTTTTGGAGTACATACTGCAAAAATGCAATACTCTCGTTGCGTTATGTTTAATTGACCTTGAATTTGATAAAAAAAATGATGATTTTGATTTATTTTATCTGGGTCTCTTTTATCAAAGATGTTTTTCAAGCGGGGTAATGTCTTTATGGCTTCTTTTGCTGTTAAATGTTTAGCCGACAGAGGACATTTAATCTCCACCAAACCATTGTAGTCTATGAGTCCATCAGGAGATGCACCCAGAAATGGATTTTTAGAATCAATAAATAAGCCGCAAGGTTTTATAACTTTATTGATTTTTGCGGACAACTTTTTCCTAGCTACTTCTTCTTGAGTGCGACCATATATCATGGCTGGGGTATCAATAGGCACAGGAAATAAAATATTCTTTATTGTCACTGCGCAAGACGTTGTCTTTTTTCTACGACAAACTCTTCCAAAATTGGACGCTATCAACATTTGACTTCTCAGTGTTAACCACAGTTCGGATTCACTTTGTTTTCTAGTATTGCGTTCAATTTCTTCCTTATATCTTCCATTTTCCATCAATTTTTCTATATGGTCTTGTCGACGTTCTTCAAATATCTCAGGTGAAAGATCTGGCTCTTGCGATTGCGGGCCGTAATAATGATCTGTTCCTGATTCTCGTTTGAATTTCTTTCGTTTTCCATCGATTTTTCGAGATTCTCTTGTTCTCGCAACTTTTATTTGCCGTTGCTCTTCCAGTTTCTCGACAATAGGCGGAACAGTTTTACACATGCCTTCATACATTTTTGTGAGGCCTCTGCGCGTATTATGTTGCGTAACTGCTCCCGAAACTCTAGCATTGTAAGAACCTCGTTTGCCAAAATAAATGCGCTTTCCACCAATTTCTTTGCAGATTATCGAATTAAACAATTCTGCAGGATTATTGGTTAAATTTAACAGCAAGCTGTCGGAGTAAGCGCTTAGATAGTTAATAGCACTTTCTACTTTTTGATACAGACCATGCAGTTTCAGATTTGGTACATAATTTTTATTTTGTTTGCGGTCATTGTCGCAGTTTTGACCGCGTTACTTACATCGTTTGTGTTAACCAAAAATATGGCTAGGAATATTTTTTATGTCTTGCCGTAATTCCGTAGCCTTAACATGATGAGGTTGGTCTCCTTTTTGTCGTAAAGAAGCTAATTGTGTCACTTCTTTCCGAATGTTTAAGATGGTGCTCTTTACAACATTTCGCATGTCAATGAAACCACGCATTCTTTTTGACTGAGTTGTTTCAGCCACGGCTCTTAATTTCTTACAGAGATTACGAAGCAGATGATTGGTGCATTCTATTTTCTTTACCGTTACCATCTGTTCGTGGTATGGTTTATTGTCAATAATGGCCTGATATACGTTACTGTCCCAATCGGCGATAACTGTTTCATAAATAAGTCAATGCATCTCAAGGCTATTTGTGAAACCTTCTACAATGGCATCGCTCTTCATGCTTGTGAAGCTTGCGTTTCGATCAAAATTTTTGTAACATGCGTGCGTCTTTGATTCGCGACCTTGTCGTTCTGCCATATCGCATATTGCGCAACATTTATTGCGAATGCCAACAAAGAGAACTTTCTGTGTGCGATAACCGATTATGACACCTACACCGGTGAATCGTAGGCTTTACCGTACGACCTCTTCATCCAACTGCCATCCGCTATGACAGTTATATAAGGAATACCATTTTTAGTTTCGTTTCTTTCTAGGGCGAGTTGTTTTTCAACCTCGCCAGCCATTTTCATATTTTCCATGGCTGTTTTTGCAAATTCTTCGACAACTGTTCACGATATTTGATGTACGTCACCTCTGACATACAAGGAATATTCATAGCTGCATGTTGCTCTTTCAACTGGGCATAACCAATTCCGGTTGTGATAGTTCCACCTACAGCTGTATTAATATCTAATACATCTGGTTTTTTCGGTTCTGACCAGAACTTGGCCTTATGATTGCAAAATTGGCATTTGTAATAAAACTGCGTCAATAGACCAACGCGACGAGAAGCGACGAGTTTCCAATATTTAAATTGGCAATTCATAAGAGGCGCATGGTCATCGAATGTTCTGTGAAGCTCATTCAACACAAAATTAAAGTCGACAATGCGACGGCCCTTAAGCTTATGTTCTTCGAGACCTTTCTCCGTACCGCCTTTCTCGATGACAAGATTATGATCCTCAATATCGTCATCGTCAGGTGATGTCCAATATTGGACATAATCTGTGCATTCCGGCGTTATAGCCGGGCACGTTTGTTGAGTACGAAGGTCCACATCCATCGTACCGGGAGTAACCAGTGATTCCACTGATTTCCGGACATAGGTAGGTTCCTTCGCACCCTTAACAATAATGTAATGTTCAATATCGTCATTTTCGCGATATTGGACATTATCGTACGTATCTTTGCATTTTGGCGTTACAGCCAGGCACGTTTGTTGGGTACAAAGCTCCACATCCATCGTACCGGGAGTAACCACTGATTTCGAAATATTGACAGATTCATCGACAGTAGAACCACAAAATGTTTCAATGCGACGGCCTTCAAGCATGCTTTCTTGGATACGATTCGTATCCATAGGGCCTTTTTCGATAACAAGATTATTGTTATCTTCGCATTTGTCTACATTTTTGTACGTACCTTTTATTGGCCTCAAACTCTGTACTTCTTGAGTACTGTTCTCCGAATCCATCGCGTCGGACAGTGATTGCACTGTATTGGGACAAGCGATGGATTCATCACCAGTACAAAACACTTCTTCCTTCGATTGCTGTGTGGCAAATTCCAATTGCTGTCGCCTGCAAAAAAAAATATAAATAAACATCAAGTTTAGTACTAGTGCAAATACGTGTTAAATTTTTCATTTGTTTTTAAATTTAAGATAGTACGTTAACATGTTCACTAAAAAGTTAAAGCAGTCCTTTCTTAATTTTATTTATATTACAAACTATATACGTTATTATACTAATGCTTTAATAAAAGTATACTGGCATTTATAAACAGTCAGTTCACGTCGCAATAGACGTTTCTGACATTTCAATAACAATAGCCAGCCCACGATTAACGCCTCTGGTATTAATTATAACTACCCAGCCCACGATTTACGCCTCTGGCATTTTATTAACCAGCACACGATAAACGCTTCTGGTATTTAATTAAAAGTACCCAGCCTACGATTGACGCGTGTGGCATTTTATTAACCAGCACACGATGAACGCCTCTGGTATTTAATTAAAAGTAGCCAGCCCACGATTGACGCCTCTGGCATTTTATTAACCAGCACACGATGAACGATTCTGGTATTTAATTAAAACTAGCCAGACCACAATTGACGCCTCTGGCACTAACTTTACATTCAATTTAAGACATATGTATATGTATTTATGTATATCCAGGGTGTCTCATGTTAACTTAAACAGCAAAATATCGGAAACTAGGCATTATCGAAAAGAATGTTTTAAACAAAAGTTGTACGGTTTAAAAGATTTATTTACTGACGTTATCAGTTTGACCATGTGCGGCGTCTCCAAGGTCAGGTCATGATTACCTTGAATTTTTTAAATAAAACCCTATATCTTTTATTGCATATTCCTGTAGCCCTTGTCCACACATTTTCAAAACACTATAATAAAGCTCTCTTTTTTTACAATTTTCCTACAATATTTTAAATTTTGTTATAATATTTATCATGTAATACATTGAATATCTTGTAAAGTAATCACTTTTCGATGACTTCAACATGATACTTTTATACGTACAATAATAAAAGAAATCGAGTGTTTGTAAAAAAAAACTGAAAAAGTTATTTCAAAAATTTTGATTGCATTTTGTAGACGCATTTACAGAATTGTAAGTGTAAAAATCAATATTACTATTCCTCTCATTATTCTACGTATAGTATCAAAGTAAAGTCATCGAAAAGTGAATACTTTACGATATACTTCATGTTTTATATAAAAAATATTATAACAAAATTGACAATATCAGAAAATTATTAACGAACGAGAGCTTTATTATAGTGCTTTAAAAATGGCTTGACAAGGGCTACAAGAATATGCAATAAAAAATATTAGTTTTATTTAAAAAAATCAAGGTGATCTTGACCTGACCTTGGAAACGCAAATCCATAGTGAAACTGATACGGTCAGTAAGTAGATCTTTTTTCCTAAAACTTTTGTCTACACTTTTCTGGATACAGCTGAATTTCCGACATATATGTATTGCTGTCTAAGTTAACGACAAGATTCTATGGGAAAGCAAAGACATAGTAGAACGCTGGAGGCAGTACTGCGAAGAACTGTACAAAGAAGATACTGTAGCAGAAAACGAGGAACAACCGATAAAGGTGACAAACGAGCGAGAACCACCAATACTGAAAAGTGAAGTGGAAGAGGCTATAACTCATCTTAAACCAAATAAAGCATCCGGCTTGGACGAAGTCTCCGCCGAAAAGATAAAGTTGTTAGGAGACGAGGGCATCAGGATAATTCATGACATTTGCAATAAAGTTTGGCAATCGGGCCAGTGGCCTAAGGACTGGGCCAAATCTGCCGTAATACCCATCCATAAAAAGGGGTCCACACGAAAGTGCCAAAACTATCGCACAATATCTCTGATATCCCATGCCAGCAAGGTACTACTTAGAATAATCGATCGAAGACTGCAGCAGTATCTGTCTCACTATTCCTCCTGAACAAGTCGGATTCGTTAAAGGCAGAGGAACCAGAGATCAAATATTTAACATCCGTCAACTGATAGAAAAATCACGCGAATTTAATACGCCTATGTTCCTGTGCATCATAGACTACAAGAAAGCGTTCGACTGTGTAAGATGGAAAGACCTATGGAAAGTGCTAAGAGAGATGGGAGTCCCGGATCATTTAGTGACCCTGATAAGCAATTTGTACGAGGAAAGTGCGGCTGTCATTAAGCTGGAGAACAAAAAATCGAAACCCTTTAAAACACATAAAGGGCTGCGGCAGGGCTGCATAATGTCACCCAGGTTATTCAACTTCTACGGCGAATATATAATGAAACGCGCCCTGGAAGGAAACAACGGGGGAATAATAATCAACGGCAAAAACCTGAATAATCTCCGACTCGCTGATGACACCACCTTAATAGCGAAAAACGAAGAGGAACTGGCCAAAATGTTGGAATTAGTTACCAAGGAAAGCAATAAAGTAGGTCTACATATCAACCTGGAGAAGACCAAACTCATGGTGATTGACAGGGGCAACACGATACAACGGAGCAATTTACGCCCAGACATGGAAACGGTCAATGAGTTTATCTACTTGGGATCCTTAATCTCCAACATAGGAGGAAGCGAAGCGGAGATAAGAAGGCGTATAACAATGTCGCGAACAGCCATGGCGAACCTCAGGAGAATATGGGTAGACAAACAAATAACAATAAACACAAAGGTAGCCCTGGTGAGATCCCTGGTGCTCTCTATATTCTCATACGGAGCGGAGGCATGGACCATCAAGGCGGCGGACAGGCACCGCATAGATGCGTTTGAGATGTGGTGCTGGAGACGGATGCTGGGCATCCCTTGGACGGCAAGAAGAACGAACGTGTCAATTCTTAATGAGCTGAACATCACCGACCGACTGTCCACTATTTGCCGCAGACGAATTCTCCAATACTTTGGTCACATCACACGTAGAAATCAGGACAATCTAGAAAAACTGATAGTGCAGGGGAAAGTTGAGGGGAAGAGACCAAGAGACCGGTCTCCATCGCGCTGGCTGGATCAAATAAAGGATATCACAGGCCAACCATTGCAAAAGAATCTCCGAGAGGCGGAAGATCGCCATTGTTGGAAGACGGTGGTTTGCCACTGTACATGACCATAATGTCACGACTCTTCAGACATGAAGATACGACGAGAAAGAAGAAGTGCCCAATATTCAAAATATTACAAAAATTTCTATGAAGTACAACTTGTCGATAAGAAATGTTGCCATGTTGCAAGACGTCTAAAAAATTTATAAAAGAATTTGTATGACATTTGTGTTATTTATAAAAATAACACAGTTATTAAAAAGCGATTTTTTTTCTGTCACATCGTATAACACAACTTTACACTGTCCACAAATTAAAAAAATATATATATATATGTACATCATGACTTTCATTTCTAAAAACATTTTATTTGACAAGGGGAACACCAGACATGGCCCCCTCCGATTTCGCTGAGTCTGACGTTTATTATAGTCCTACCCTCCCAGTAATCCATGATAAAATAATACGACCCCTCTCAAGCTTTGCGAAAGAATATTAAAAAATTATTTAATTCATTTATTTGCTATACGATCAAAGTTATGTAGATGTAATTTATTAAATAATTTTAATTGTGTTTTGCTATGCAATAAACATTTTACAGTATCTACAAAAAAGGAAGTATACAGAGATAATCAATAAGAAAATATAAATTTTTTTAAAACTCATATAAGATTTTTATTTTATTTGACAAGTAAAATGTATTATTTGTTTTCGGAATCAGATTAATTGTCTGACTCGTTACATGTTTTAGGATGATATTTATCGTAAAAATATTGAAAACATAATATTTTTTTACAGCAAGCGCATTGAATAAAACCTACAATAAAAAATTAAAAAAATAACAATCCACAGTTGCTCTGTAAGTGCTCCTGTCATTTGCCGTTCTTTCGTGCACCGGCAGCTGCGCCGTCGCTCTCGCCGTCCTCTCATGCACCGGCAGCGGGATTGGCGCCGTTTTTGGTGTGTATTTTTATGGGAAATGTGGAGATACGGACGATGCGGCCACATATCCTGGCTGTGCGGGCATTCGAACCTGAGTCCCTCCGGTGATGAACCGAGCATCTTACCACTGAGCCACTGTGGATTGCTACGGCCTTTTTGCATCGAAACGGATATTTCTGTTTCACTGACATATATGTATATGTGTATACATATACATATGTCAGTGAAACAGAAATATCCGTTTTGATGCAAAAAAGCCGTGTATACAGGGTGGTCATCGTAACGGTCAATACAATTTTTGAGACGCTTCCGACAGTTAAAAAAAAACGTAATGTGAAAATTTATCTATTTCAGCAAGCTACAACGTACAATAAGAGGAAACCGGAAAATTTTTTTCATAAAGAATTTATTATTTTAAATTTTTTAAATGGAACTTTTTATTCTCTTTATTGCATATTCTTCTAGCTCTTGTTGAGGCGTTTTGAAAACACTATAATAAACCTCTCTCTGGTTAAGAATTTCCTGACATATTTCAAATTTTGTAATGATATTTTCAATGTAAAATATGGAAATATGTCGTAAAATATTCACTATTCCATGACTTTACCTTAATGCATTTACTTAAAATAATGAAAGGAATCGATTGTTGCAAAGAGGAACAGAAAAAATTATTTTAAAAACTGATTGCATTTTGCAAATGCATTCAGTCAAAATTGCAAATGTAAAAATGAGTATTATTATTTGATTTTTTTCATTATTGTACGTATAAAAGTATCAAGATAAAGTCATCGAATAGTGAATACTTTACGAGATATTCCATATTTTCTAAAATGTTATTACAAAATTTGAAATATCTGAGGAAATTCAAGAACAGAGAGCTTTATTGTGGTGTTTTGAAAACGCCTCAAGGGCTAGAAAAATATGCAATAAAGAATAGGGGGTTCCATTTAAAAAATTTAAAATAATTTGTTGTGAAGAAATTTTTTTTCCCCATTTTCGTTTATTGGAGGTTGTAGCTTGCATGGAATAGAAATAGTGTTGTAGACATTTTCATCTAACAACCTGTTTTCTAACTGTCGGAAGCGTCTCAAAAATTGTGCGGACCGTTGCGATGAAAAGTGCATAGAATATATGTACAAGCAACGGCAGGAATGGTGTCTCGCCACGCGCGCGCGCGCGCGTCACGCATACACACATAACACGTATCGTACGTGTGATTTGGATCGCAGAGCCGAGCGGGAGGGGAAAAGTAGTGGGGGATACTCCAATTTTGCATCCTTAGCGCGAGTCGGACAATAGAGAGAGAGAGCGTTACAAGATGTGATACTGATATCGCTTAGTGGTGTCTGGCGTGCACCGAGCGCCGGCATTAATTTTATTAATTATTATATCAAATATAGAGGCGAAATATAATAAACAATAAAATTAATGAATAACATGAATTTTTTCTTGAATGATTTAATTATATTATATAAATATAATATAACTTCCATAAGAAAAGTGCACGCTCGTCCTGATTATTTACAATATTGATTTATTTATCATTGCGAAATTAATAACTTTTTTATTATAATCAAAATGAATGATAATGGAACAGAATGAGTTACTAGAACTTACTATCTCTAATGTTAACTTATTATTATCTTATATATATTTGCGAGAAAATTTATTGTCTCTAAAATGTTAAAATATAGATGTTATATTTGAAAAAATATATAAATTGCTAGATGGTTTTGCGGGAGACATTCTTTCCAAAATGTGTGGATTTATTTTCGTAAACAATTTTCAATTACGTGCTTTGTATATGTATACGTGACGCGCGCGCGCGCGCGTGTCGCGAGACACCATTCCTGCCGTTGCTTGTACATATATACACACATATTGCGACCCGTTTTCCTTCGGTCTCGCTAGCCGAAGGGGCGCTGCCGCAAATTCACTAATGGGCAGACGGTAGCTCTGAGGTATCCGCGATATGATTTCTTCGAGGTATCCACGTTAACAGATTCTGTTCCCTAAATAGTCCGTATGGGCGCCAGGTGCGATTACGCGCACCACGTTTCGTCAATTCGATGCAAATATAAATCTACAGCCCGAACGCCGGCTCAGGGCGTCGGTTACGTTAATCGTTGTGAGGAGAGTAGGAGAGGGAGCGCAGCGCAATTAACACAAATTAAATAATGAATAATAATGTAGTTCAAACGAAAGGGATAATAATATGGAGCGAAGTCGGGCCGCCTCGCCGGCGACCGCCGCTCGAAGTAACGTCTCGAACGCACGCTATCACGCTCGCAATCGCAAAGATACCGTATGCACTACCCGCGGAACGCGAATTTCACACACACGAATCAGCCACGCGTCTCATTCACACGAGTTAAACACGAGTCTCATGCTCTACAAGTTCTCTTACGCGAGAAGCACGCCCGCGGCACGCGAATCGCCGCCACGCGGATTATCACACACGCACGCAAATTCACGCACACAACTCGGCCGCCCCGCTCACGGCGTACGCTAAACGACAATGGATACGGCAATTAACCGGTAGACACGAAACGACATTTGTACAACGCAATGACACTTTTACCCGGTAACTAATCGGTATGCGCGAAACGACATTTCTATGACGACACTGTAACACCCCCGTAGGACTTTCCCCGGCGAGTGACCGCGACGATACTTGCATGCACGATACGCGGCGCTAATCGCGACTTTAAGCAACACAATGTATCCGCGGGACTCTTTTCGGGTACGCACGACAATTCGCGTGCGCGCGAGGGCGCGGCGCAATATCTCACGGGGAGCGTTACCGCACCGCTCACCCGTGGAATTTTCCCCGAACAGACGCGACAACGATACACGACACTAATCGCGGCTTTAACACAATAAACGCGAAATACCGGTAGTCTTGACACCGTGAACGCGATACGACAATCACGACCTCGACGCAAGAAACAAACACTCAACGGGAATCGACGCAATATACGCGAGACGGCGATAGTCTCAACACAACGGACACGGTACGGTAAGCATGACTTCGACGCAAGAAACGAACACTCAACGGGAATCGACGCAATATACGCGAGACGGCGATTGTCTCAACACAACGGACACGGTACAGTAAGCATGACTTCGACGCAAGAAACGAACACTCAACGGTAACCGACGCAATATACGCGGAACAACGATAGTCTCGACACAATAAACTCGATACGGTAATTATGACTTCGACGCAACAAACGCGGAATGACTGTCGGCCACGTTAGAGTCCCCGGGGAGGGCTTCACGACGAACTACGCAGGCACGATCCCGGCCAGCCTCACAGCCTTGCGGTTATTAAACGGGAACAGGTACCGAACCGGTACGCTAAAAGGTAAAGAAAGCTAATCGCTTCGGGCCATGGCCGGGATCGAGCCGTCGCGTCGGAATTACGGTAGTGCCAGAGTGGAGATCTTACAAAAGCTGCTCGCTGCTGCTCGGCTTGGTCGGCTCGGTCGGGGTTGTTTCTCCGGGCTGGCTCCTCGACAGCGGCTCGTTCGACAGTGACGAATGGCCGACCCGGCGGGATCACGCTGGGCCCCCGAGCATGCGCCCCAGGCTCGCGGTTTTCCGCCCCGCCGATCTGTCGCGCGTACCGCTCTGCTTGCTGCGCCGCCGACGATTTCCACTGCCCGCCCGCGGCACTTTTGCTCGGTTGCCATCCCGTACTATTGCACCATCGTACATTACGTGCTTATTCCTTTCCGCTTTTAGCCAGGCTGGCCAGGCCATGGCTGTGCTGCGGTGGCACCTCCGTTACCGTCGGTGGGGGCATTGGGGTCGTCCGTCCGCTCTGCAAGCGCGGGGTGGCACCCCCCGGTGTTATGCTGCGGCGGGGCCCGAAAGGTGCGGTGCGAGACACTCCATGCGCCACCCCAGCGGCGGGCCCGCGTGGCCCGCCCGCCGGTCGATCACTCCACCCAGCGCTCCGTTCCCCGAACCTTCCTCTCTCCCTCGTTGCGACACTAGGTCGTTACATGTAGTAATGGATCCCGCTCCGGCACTCCCCATCGCACCTGCGGATTCTTAAAAGATAGTTAACGCGAGCGACCCTCCCCTACTCGGGTCGAGCGCCACCCCCGAGCTTTCCCTCGGCCGAGCTACCGTCCGGGCGGTGGACGTGACAACGTCACGTCACAATATATGTATGCCTGTGTGCTATACATTTAGGCCTATATTCTCAACTATTTTATCGATAAACGCGCGCATTTATATCTGAAATGCTTCATGTTACATATATTATAGATTATATTATGTCAGAAATAAATGCGGACATTTATCGATAAAAGTGCGTTCAGAATACGGGCCTGAGTGAGAATCGAAACGTGAAGAAGTGAATAGCCGTTGACCGAGGGATTGTTGTTTATTTGAAAAGCCGCACGAGTGGGCGGGGGAGGGGCATCGAAGCCCGACGCCGCATCGGGCGCACGCGGCACGGATTCGGGCGAGAGAGAGACGCCGCGTGAGATAGAGAGAGAGAGGAGATACTCTGTCGCGCGAAAAGACAAAAATCAGACGTGTGCCCGCGGCCCGCGCCCCGCGCCTTTAGTCGTGCTGAAGAGGAGCAGTCAGTCCCAGTCTAGTGTTGTGTGTATCGTGCTGCGTAGAAATGGAGAGCAAGAGGAGAAACACACGTTACAGACGTAAGTATAATCTGTATTCTAAATATGTTTTGGAAGATTTACAATGAGTCCGATGTTCGACGTACGACGATCCGACATGCAATAGGAAATTTTTGTCTCTAATAATAAAATCTTTTATTGGATGTTGGATCGTCGTACGACGAACATCGAACGCAGTGTGAATCCTCCATTATACGTAATGTACGGAAATGATAAATAATTGTATTATTTTCAGCTAGAAGCGAAGGCAGTATTGCCACGGCGCACGAGGGGACGGCGAGAGCGACGGCGTCGGTAGCGGTGCAGGGGAAGACGGCGTCGACGGCGAGAGCGACGGTGCCGCTGCCGGTGCACGAAGGATCGCGAGAGCGACGGCGCCGAAGCCGGTGCACGAGGAGACGGCGAGAGCGACGGCGCCGCAGCTGGTGCACGAGAGGACGGCGAGAGCGACGGCGCCGCTGCCGATGTACGAGGGGACGGCGAGAGCGACGGCGCCGCTGCCGATGTACGAGGGGACGGCGAGAGCGACGGCGCCGCTGCCGGTGCACGACGGGACGGCGACAGCAACGGCGGCGTTACCGACGCACGAGGGGACGGCGACAACGACGTGGCCACCGGTGCATGGGCCGACACGAGGGCAGCAAGGCGGGTTCAATAAGGTAAGCTAATATTTTGAAATTTATACATACATGTCACACATACGTACATAAATAAATACACACACACACACACACACACACACACACACATACATACATGTAAGTACAGTCGCGGTCATTGATGCCTGGACACCGACTTTCGGAAAATCACTCTTCGTCTCTTTCTAAGGGAGACAGTTACAAAGAGACGAAGAATGAGTTTCCGAACGCCGGTGTCCAGGCATCAATGACCGCGACTGTACATGGCGTCATAAATGTTTTTCCACCGCGCGTCCGAGTATATAGCATATTATTTCAGTTTGGCAGAACTGTAATATTTATGCATGTGCCGGAATCACACAATGCACGAATTTCATGCCTGCATTCTTGCACGCTGACTGACGCCGACCAATGCATTGAACGTTACTCGGTTTGCTGTAACGTTGCATAAAGTTATCATACGAAGCTTGCAACGATAGTGGATCGCTTGCATGGTGACACGCGCAGTAACATGTCAACGATGAAGAAACAACAGCGTTTATTGAAATAAAGAAATGGAAGTATTAAAATATTAACGTTATCTGTTCCGCTTCCGCTTGTTATCGAGTCCTGTCTTTTTATGTTTTCCATAAAACCATTTCTTAGAAATGTAAATTGTTCATATATTCTTTTTTTTTATTTGGGCGTATTTTTTGTACTTCATTATTAAATTAATTCTTTGTAGAGCTGCATTATACGTAAATGTTTATTATGCTAAATTGAGTGTAACAGCATACATTGTAGGTTAATTTTTATACGTCTCTAATTGTTATTTCTCTATTATTCTACGACATTTTTGAATCTGAATCTGACGTGAAGGTATAGGTACTAAAAAATTAGCACAATTGTTTCTTTTCTGAAGTTACTGTCGATCGTTTGCTCGATCGTGACTGTTTTCTGTGACCGTTGAC
This sequence comes from Harpagoxenus sublaevis, assembly GCA_030770355.1. Taxonomy (NCBI): domain Eukaryota; kingdom Metazoa; phylum Arthropoda; class Insecta; order Hymenoptera; family Formicidae; genus Harpagoxenus; species Harpagoxenus sublaevis. Next base: position 20,947 of record JASTWR010001178.1, read on the forward strand.
AGCATCTTCAGAAAAGAAACAATCGTACAAAGGGTACCCCACGGTAAGATAGGCAAAATGCCACTGTCAATGAAACGGAAAAATGACTTTGGATTTGCATAAGTACACTAAAAAAAGAATTTTTTACGATTTTTCCGACCATCCATCCCCCCTCCTTTTCCTAGTGGCACCAAAAAGCCGCTTTTTTCGAAAATTAATTTTTTTTCCGGTTCCTTCATGTTAAAAATTTTGAAAAATTTGAGAATACAGCTTATAAAAAGTACTTAACACACAATTTTTTTGAGCTTTAGGCGCGTTGAATACCTAACCTAAAAAAATAAAATAAGTATTTGAATCAAATTTTTTCTAATTTTTTTGATAGTTGCAGGTCTAATTACTCTAAAAAATTGTATATTTTATTGTTCTACATGTATTAGAATTTTTTCAGATTTTTTGGAATGGTGGGCCGTACTCAAAAGTGCGAAAAAACCTATTTTTAGTTACTTTTGGGCCTTTTATGGTCCTCAAATAATTGATAGTGCCTTAACTGACTCTAAAATAAACATAATATATTACTTTTGGATATATGTTGTCAATATTTGATACATTCCGATACGTCTCATATGTCTTTGAGCATGAAATCTGTCATAACTCAACGAGAAAACCCAACTTTTTATATAAAAGTGCCTATTTTTCGTTAATTTCTGGATTTTTGGTTATTTCATCTAAGTTTTTTTGCATATGATTGGTAAATGTGAATATAAATATAATAAAAAATTGTACCTTTTATACATATATTTAAAAAAAATCGTTCATTTATTTAAATATATACATTTTCATGAAAAAAAAATTAATTTTTATAATTCCATGAACGTCTCTTTAATCCTCCTCGTCACTATATTCCTCAATTACTGGTGTTACTTCTTCGAAGTCAAACAATGTTGTAAGTATCTCAGCTGGTCGAATAATCCTTGACAAGTATCTTGCATGAGACAGGTAAAAAACTATGGCGGCTATATGCGAGCAACACCCTATAGTTCTGTTACCATTAGCGCAGTTACAGCAATAACGTCTGACACCGTTACAAATCTTATTTACAATATCAACCTGATAGTGTGGGACTCAACGGTGTCAGACGTTATTGCTGTAACTGCGCTAATGGTAACAGAACTATAGGGTGTTGCTCGCATATAGCCGCCATAGTTTTTTACCTGTCTCATGCAAGATACTTGTCAAGGATTATTTGACTAGCTGAGATACTTACAACATTGTTTGACTTCGAAGAAGTAACACCAGTAATTGAGGAAGATAGTGACGAGGAGGATTAAGGAGGTTCGAGCATTACTTGTGAGTCAAAAATGCGATTGAAATAAATGTCATTACAGCGATCCCGAATTATTTGCAATATTAGTATAATGAATTGTGGATGCTACTTACACGTGCTATATTCTTCGTAAATTATTAGTGTATAGAATATTTAACAAACATATGCCGGGGTATGAGAGCGTCAACGACTCGGGAATCGCTTATTATCCAACATTCTAGGATCTAAACTTTGTGACAGTATAGCTTTCAATCCACACGGTAAAGTCCGATTTTTAAAGTCTTTACACAATCCTTGATGTTTCATCTATCAAATGCTAGTTTTTCAAAGTCCTCAGGTGGCTAAGTGTGTACTAAACCAGTGATAATCTACCTCGGAGCGACTTTCTCCATAAGGGTAGACTAAACGTGGTCAACTTTTGAATAATATTACAGAAAAACTATACGGTCAATATTGCTCAAGTTTTGCGATTATTTGTGTAAAGTGTTTATGTAAATCATATAAAAAAATTAAGGCTCTACGATGGCTTTCGAGTATAGAAAGCTTATTGTCACAAAGTGACATGTTCTAATTTATAATGTTGGCCAAATAAGCGATTCCCGAGTCGTTGACGCTCTCATACCCTAGTATATGTTTGTTAATATTCTATACGCTAATAATTTACGAAGAATATAGCACGTAAGTAGCATCCACAATTCATTATACTAATATTGCATATAATTCGGGATCGTTGTAATGACATTTATTTTAATCGCATTTTTGACTCACAAGTAATGCTCGAACCTCCTTAAAGAGACGATCATGGAATTATAAAAATTAATTTTTTTTTCATGAAAATGTATATATTTGAATAAATGAACGATTTCTTCGAAATATATGTATAAAAGGTACAATTTTTTATTGTATTTATATTCACATTTACCAATCATATGCAAAAAAACTTAGATATAAAATAACCAAAAATCCAGAAATCGACGAAAAATAGGTACTTTTATACAAAAAGTAGGGTTTTCTCGTTGAGTTATGTCAGATTTCATGCTCAAAGACATATGACACGTATCGGAATGTATCAAATATTGGCAACATATATCCAAAAGTAATATATTATGTTTATTTTAGAGTCAGTTAAGGCACTATCAATCATTTGAGGACCATAAAAGGCCCAAAAGTGGCTAAAAATAGGGCTTTTCGCATTTTTGAGTACGGCCCACCATTCCGAAAAATCTGAAAAAATTCTAATACATGTAGAACACTAAAATATACAATTTTCTAGAGTAATTAGACCTGCAACTATCAAAGAAATTAGAAAAAAATGGATTTAAATATTTATTTTATTTTTTTAGGTTAGGTATTCAACGCGCCTAAAGCTCAAAAAATTGTGTGTAAGTACTTTTTGTAAGCTATATTCTCAAATTTTTTCGAAATTTTTAACATGAAAGAACCGGAAAAAAAATAATTTTCGAAAAAAGCGGCTTTTTGGTGCCACTAAGAAAAGGAGGGGGGATGGATGGTCGGAAAAATTGTAGAAAATTCTTTTTTTAATGTACTTATGCAAATCTAAAGTCATTTTTCCGTTTCATTGACAGTGGCATTTTGCATATCTTACCGTGGGGTACCCTTTGATGGTACACGTCAAACGTCAGATTCTGATTTGAAATTGTCATGGAATAAAGAACAAATAACAATATTATTAGAGGTGTCTAAAAATAAACCTATGCTGTTTACCCAAATTATCATAATAAACATGTACGTAATAAAGCTGTATAAAGAATAAATAATGAAGTACAAAAAGTACGTCCAAATAAAAAAATGAAAGAATGCATGAACAAATTACATTCCTGAAGAAATGCTTTTATATGGTGTGACGGGACAGCTCCGCTGCACGTTGCAGCGTCCCCGCCGCCGCCACGGGGCGCGGAATTATGCTCGGGGGCGAGCCGGAAGAGCGACGCGAAATCTCCAGGGGGCCTTGTAGTTAAATGATTACGTATTAATTATCTTTTTTTTGTTTCTTTTGTTATTTTTTTGTAATCGCGGCACCTCGCCGGAATCCACCGTCGAGAACATCATTGGCGGCAACCTTGCGGGCATCGTGCAAGAGGAGCAGTGCGAGGGGCGAAGGGCGCTCCGGAATTCGGAAGTGCGGCGTTGAGGGATCATCGCGGGCCACGCAAAGGGGAGCGCGGGGGAAGGCTTCGATCGCGTGATCCCGGCGTGCGAACGGGAGCGGTCCCGTCGCGACTGCGTTACGCCATGAGACGGCGTAATCACTAAGACGGCTACGACTCCAACCCGGAAGTCACGGGGAGGGACGCACCCGCGGCGGAGATGCCGCGAGACGGACCGGGGCATCCGACCCTCTTTCACCGATCACCCTATTGATTGAGCATCGCGGAGTCGCGAGGCACCCCGCGGCAAATCACGCGAGACGGCGTTACGCGAAGTGTCGCGGCGCACTTGCGGGATCGACCCCGATTGGCCCGCGCTATCGCGCCACAGACGTACGCACCCCCGGGGTGGGGCGCGTCGTCGATCCGCGATCGAGCGACCGAGGGAACGATCTCTTTCGGTTCGCCCCCTCGCCGAGTCAAGTTTTGCGCGCGATTGCCTGCCGCAAGAGACTATAAGTGTGTGAGGATCCAGGACGACATCCCGTGGAGGATACCTGGTTGAAGGAGCCAGATCAAGTGCCGGTGAGGTTGCCCCGAGTTTCTTTGTTGTACAGCCACGGGAAAGCCGTCGGGTCGCGTTCGCGTTTCGTTGCCGACTCGCGTGGGTAATTAGTGAATTTGGTGTTAGCTCGCCGTGCACGGCGTGGCATATTAGTGATTTCGCGAAAGCGATCGGCATCGAGCGCGGAGGACCCCCTTGGCGATCGCGCGAGTTTTGTGTGTGCGGGATTAGGATATCGCGGATTCGCGTCGCGTGACGACCCCCTTGGAGATCGCGATCGCGGGTGTGTGCGGGGCCTTCGGCGGGGCAGGAGGGCGAGATATCGCGTTCGCGCGGGCGGCATCCGGGAGTGGCCGCGTATTAGAGTCGTGTATGGCGTACGTCCTCGGGTTCGCGTTGAGTGTGGCGTAATCACGTATCTGCTCGCGTACCGTGTGAAGTCTGGCGTTCTGACGACCGACTTTGAGTGCGCGTTGAGTGTGGCGTAAAACGTATCTGCTCGCGTTCCGTTAGAGTTCGACCCTTTTTGCGTTTTCGATTGCGCAGTGCCGTCCCGAGTTGTACCCGCGTTCGCGCTCGCGCCTCCGCCGCCGCGCCCCAGCGTGCGAGTCACGTCGCGCCCGCATACCGCGTGTTTTGCGCATGTTGTTCGCTGCGTATTATTTCCGTGTCGCGTTCCTGGGTCTTGTTAGCTGCGCCGCTCGGGATCTATCATTCCCGATATCCTCAGGAGATATTATTCGCGACACTACCCCCTCGTATTACTTGCGATATCGTTTCCCGACAGTATTTTGCGTTATTAGTTGCGATATTATTTCGCGTTATTATTTGTGTTATTCTTTTGCGTTATTAGTCGCGATATTATTTCGCGTTATTATTTGTGTTATTATTTTGCGTTATTAGTCGCGATATTATTTCGCGTTATTGTTTGTGATATTCTTTTGCGTTATTAGCCGTTATATTATTCCGCGTTATTAATTACGATATTATTTTGCGTAATTGTTAGCTGTATTAGTTTGCGTTACGATTTGCGATATTATTCGGCGTTATCATTCGAAATAGGATCTCGCGTTATTAGTTGTAATTATTTGACGTTATTGCTTGCGATCGTATCTCGCGATCTTCTGTCGCGTTATTATTTGCGATCTTCCTTCGCGTTAGTATTTGCAATATTCTTCCGCGTTACTATTTGTATCGTTCCTATAGTATCCTGCGTTCCTCGCTGCCGCGTATTTGTTTTGCGTTATTATTCGCGTTTGATACTCTTGTGTGTCAGAGTCGCGTCGGAATATTATCTCGCGTTCTTTGAATTATTTCCCAATATTATTGTATTATTAATTGCAATATTAGGTAATTATGCATAAAAGGGGCATCCTCTCCGATTTGTTTGTTATTTTAGTATGTTGTTGGGGATGTCTTCCCGAGTCATTTCATATATTAAGGGTCGGACTCAAATAGCTTCGGAGATACAAGCTGAGAAAGGAGGTATTTATGCATAAAAGCGACTCCCTCTCCGATCTGGTTTATTTTTTAATATGTTGTTGTGGATGTTTTCCCAAGTCATTTCATATATATATACAAGGGCCGGACTTAAATAGTTTCGGAAATACAGGCTAAGAAAGGATAAAAATAATAAATACAAAAATAAACGTTTAATGATGATTTATTGAATACTATCATTAGGAATCTGAAGGATTTCAACCAAGTGTGTTCTTTGTATGTGCTTCAACTTGCAAAGCACATACTTGTAAAGCGCGTCACTAACCTATAGGTTAGTGGCGCGCTTTATAAGTATGTGCTTTGTATGTGCTTCAACTTAGAAAGCACATATTTGTTAAAGCAGAGAACAGGTGGTATATGAAAAGTACATATTTATATGTACGATGAATAGTTGGTATATAAATACCCATCCCTGCATGCGGAGAAGTGCGGCAGTCCCTGTGTAGTACAGCCTGTTTGTTTATGTTTTCAAAGTGGCTCTATTGGTTTGTTTTCGCTCGGATTACCGCATTCTTTGATGCAATGGCTGAAATCTTTCAGATTCCTAATGATAGTGTTGAAAGAATCATCATTAAACGTTTATTTTTGTATTTATTATTTTTATCCTTTCTCAGCCTGTATCTCCGAAGCTATTTAAGTCCGACCCTCATATATATATATGAAATGACTCGGGAAGACATCCCCAACAACATATTAAAAAATCAAGCAAATCGGAGAGGATGCCCCTTTTATGCATAATTACCCAATATTATTTAGTATTATTATTTGCGATCTCAATTGCGATAATTATCAATTGCGATATTAATGATATTGTTTGCGTTGTTCGCTGCCGCGTATTAGTTTTGCGTTATTGCTCGCGTTTGGTATTTTGTAGTAGATTCGCGTCCTGATATTAGTCATTAACATTGTTGGAGTCGGAGTATTAATTTGGCGTTACCCTGGTTTATTCGTTGCGTTATTTCGACTACCGTTCGCGTCATCCAGGATCTTTCCTCGCGTTATTGTTAAGTTACGAAATATTTTTCTTGATTTCCGTGCTCTATTGCGCCCGGTAATTGTGTCGCGCCTGCGACGAGGTCACGCCGGAACGGCGTAAAAACCACTGACGACAGAACAGAACGACGTAGACCGGAGTTGAATCTCCGAATCTAATTGATGGCGATTTATTGCGATCCCAGCGTTATTATCTGTTTCTTGGCGAGTTGTAACCTCGCACAATTAAGTGATCGCGCTCCGTTTGGCGCACGCAGACCTTATACTTGATCGTCCACGTCGCTGGCTTTATTATCTATACTATTTACAGAGCTACGTTTTGATTGCGAGAGATATCGCGAATGTTATTTGGATCTCATTTGTTAGCCGTTCAGACGGCTATAGGGGTCGTGCTCCGCTCGCGAATACTGGAGGATCGGGATGAGGACGTCTGGCGGGCTCGACCAATGATCACACTTTGTTAAACACCTTTTTGCTTTATTAAATACACCAGAGCTCGACGTGGACGTGGTGTCCTTTATTTAATGTTTCCGTCTCGCGACTCGTTAGAGTTCGTCGATGTAGCGACGCGTCGTCGTGGAGTTCTTGGACCGACTGCCGGGTCGTTCGATTCGGCGATCTTATATCGGTTTCCTGTTGCTACCTCGGGATCGCCCGTGGTAGCATTAACCTGTGCGGTCAGCGCTCTGCGCTGACCTTCGCGTCAGCGATATCGGTCCTCGATGGACCTTTGGTCTCTGCGTTTAGTCGCTAGGGTCGAATTTCCCTAACGCTTGGCAATTCGGTTGCCAAGTGCGTTGTGCGCTCACAACACATTGCTTAGTTTTTTTTTGGTTTGTTCCGCAACGATCCCGAGAACATTATAATTCAATCAATCAGTACTTTAATAAATTCCAATGTATTTTCCGTCTGATTCTACGCTACTCGTGTCGCGCATTATTCGCGTTTCGAGCTTGTTTCAATTTATATTCGCGTTTGTTATTACTCCGCTTTATTATTCATCGTTTCTTTCTATAGTTTTTTGTAAACGAACTTGATTACAGTTCGATAGGCGGGGCCTTTGCCTCACTCAACTTTGTTCTTATTCCACGGATCAATTTAACTATTATTATTAAAATTACTATTATTAAACAACTGTTTCCACCATTATCATTACCAGATACTAGCAATAAACGATCAGTTATTTTATTATATTCCACGAGTGGCGAATTATTTAGCCGTTATTCCGTCGTCCTCTTGCACTGCCCTGCCTTGCCCCGCCCCTCTGCCGTTAGGTCGAGCTGGTCGGCCTTCGCACGAATAATTAAGTTGGAGCTTTCGTGAATCATTACTTGCGTTTTGACGAATTTTGCGAATCGAAGCATTTGCCCTGTCGGGATAAATCATTAGCGAATTGTTGTATTTAGTGGACGCGATTTGCCGCGTCTGGCGCCCAATAGTTTATTTCGCGAGTCAAAGATTTCGTGCGAGGGACCCATTCGAGAGGCCTGACACCTGACTCTCTACCGTCCCCTTTTGATCCGGCTTGCGCCCGCGTGCAAAAAGCCGTGACAATGGACAATAAAAAAAGAAAGAACTTGATAAAAAGCGAAAGCGGGTCAGATGACATGAATATTTTGATATGTTTATTTTTATATTTTAATAAACGCTGTTGTTTGTCCATCGTTGACATTTTACTGCGCGTGTAACTGTGCAAGTGATCCACCATCGTTGCAAGCTTCGTATGATAACTTTATGCAACGTATAGCAATCCGAGCAACGTTCAATGCATAGATCAACGTCAGTCAGCGTGCAAGGATGCAGGCATGAAAATCGTGCGTCGTGGGATTCCAGCTAAGAAATATATAGGTAAATATGAATTATAAAAAATATGTATTGTTTCGTGTCCTTTCTAGTTGCTAAATAACATTTTACTTTTCAGAAAATGCATCAGGCATTCCATCGCCTGATGCAAAAAGAGAAGCGCAAGCAAAGGAAGTACGCTGGTGGTACGTATGCACAATCATACATACCATCGGCGTACTTCCCGCCGTACATGACAACGCCTGCACCGCCCCCACCACCGGGCTACGTGCCCGCATCGTCCATATCACCAGGATTCATACCTCCATCGTCTATATCATCAGGCTACGTTCCCGCATCGTCCGTACCACCGGGCTACGTGGTGGCATCGTCCGTACCCCCGGGCTACATACCAGCATCGTCCATATCACCAGGCTACGTTCCCGCATCGTCCGTAACACCGGGTTACGTGGTGGCATCGTCCGTACCCCCGGGGTACATTGCAGCATCGTCGTCAAGACCGGGGTATATGCAAGCATCGTCCGTATCACCAGGACACCTGCCGGCACCGCCGGGCTATGTGCCCTATTTTTAAAATTATTTAGGAGAGGAAACAGGGATACTCGTCTTTCAAACTTCTCTGTTTTGAAAGACCGGAATGATTTTTTAGACGTTTTGGAATGTCTGCGATATTAGAATAGTGTTTTTACACAGTCTTTGGGTATTCGAGTCCAAAAGAAGGAATTTAAAAAAAGAAAAGGAACTATTTGACGCCGACATCACACCCGTTCGCCTTCTGGAGCACGTATGACGCAAGAATCACAAATTTGTCACATGTATGAGTAGATGTATCTAGCATTTGATTAAGATTCGATAGGTACCTTTTCAAGCGGGGTTTTTCATAAATCCAGAAGCTCTCACATCTCATCGGATTTACAGTAGTGTCTGCATGATGAAATTATGCAACAAAGCTATCTTCAAAGTATTCTTTGTGACTATGATAAAGACTACACACACATAGGCTTTTTGTGCTATACTGATCGTATTGGTCTCTGTCAGCATCGTAATGTAACAACAACTTGGCTTCTTCAATTCTGTTAAGCTTTGCAGCTTCATATAGCAGTCTTTTTATGACCTGATTTTTGTAACCTGGTAATGCTCCGTATTTCATTAATCACATCATTCATAAATATATCGAAAGATAATATTAAAGTAGGTAGACTATCCCGGTTCCGACCCATGGGGCAATGAGGGGGGGTAAGGGGCGGGGGGGGGGGTAACCGAGGGCGAGGTAGATGACGGCACGCGGAGGGGGGGGTGGATGTTTTACAGGCGGCGTCTCGTATTACAAAGGAGGGTGAGGGGTGTTGACGTCACGCGGGGAGGGGGATGACGTCACGCGGGGGAGGGGTGCCGCGTTAGGTTCGCGTAGGGTCCGCGCGGGGAGGGGTGCCGCGTAGGGTTCGCGCGGGGAGGGGTGCCGCGTAGGGTTCGCGCGGGGGAGGGGTGCCGTGTTAGGGTCGCGTAGGGTCCGCGCGGGGGAGGTGTACCGCGTTAGGGGTAGGGCCCGCCGCGCCGCCGCCGCCGCGCCGCCCGCGCTCCCGCCCGCGCCGCGCCGCCCGCGTTCGCGCTCGCTCGTTCTTACCTTAATTTGGGGGATGCCCGTGTCCGCGCCCGACGGGGTGACGCTCGAGCTGCAATCTTTGCAGCAGTAGTCTCATCCCCTCAGCGCGGCCTCGGCCACCACCATCACCACCTTGACCTTGACCAGCATTACCGCCACCACCGCGGCCTCGACCGTGTCCACCACCACCACCACCACCACCGCCACCACCACCACCACCGCCACCATGATCACGGCCACGACCACGACCAACTGCCTGCGGGACCCCTATAACGAGCAAGCGGGCAATTTCACTAAGCAATGCGCGATGGCCAAAATGGCCCCAACCACGTCCAGCGACTCGAAACGGGGGCCGCAGGCCTGCCGCAACCAACCGTGTGACGAGTTCGTCATGGTCGGGGTCGTTGGCTGCAATGCGTCCCGGGCGTCGCACTAATGTGTCTTCGAGAACTAACATACGTTCGTAACGTTGAAGTTCCCGAACGTACGTTAACGCTCGGATATGAACGTCTATGCCCCGTGGTGGTAACAAGTCCACTTATGGTTGTGGCTCTTCTACGAATTGTTCGGCCTCTGGCGGCACCCCGAAGAACGGAACGATCTCGGGGTCCGACCCCGTGCCCATACGAGGTGGAGCCATAACGTTTTTTTTCACACCTGCGAAAAGTGATCATTAAGAATGATAGCTTAGGTTTGCCAGCGAGACTCGGGCACTTATCGGCAGTGAAACTGCCATTATAAAGCTGAATCTCTATGGCATTAATACACTGTCAATAAGTGCCCGAGTCTCGCTGGCAAACCTAAGCTATCATATTCGTAATAGATCATTTTCGCACCTTGTAATAATCCACTGCTATCACACCCCTCGGCTTAGGCAACGGCCGCGACAACTCTCCCGATAATAATAATATTCAGCGCCGGGTACTCCAGCGGGTACTACGTAATTACGTCTCCTATCAAGTACCTGTTCTCAATCGTATCGCAACACGATCAAGAAACATACTTATACTTTATAGGAGAGGTAATTACGTACATGACACCCGCGGCTCAGACCCTCGACACACACTATCACACTCACAAAAACTGACAAAAAAACTGACAAAAACTGTCACCGCGAACGACTTGCGCTTTACAACCGGCGAGCGACTGTTGCAGACTGAGGCGTAACTGCGGCAAGAAACCCGCTAGAATGCTCGCTCGCTCTGTAAATACGAGACACCATAACCGAATGGCGCCGTGATTCTTTCTACGAAGAGTCAAATATCGTAGTTTAGGATGGGCATATCGGTTCATCTTTCACGCTTGTAAAACAAATCGCGTCTCGCACCACAGAAGCGAGCGCCGATGTTCAGGCAAACGTTGCGTATATCGCTCGAGTGGAAAATAAAGTCGTACGTCGTGACCTGAAGAAAGACTTTATAACGACCTGCCTTTTATATTGAACGCGGACTAGCTCGCTGGGTCAGGAGTTCAATAGGGTAGGTCCGGAGACAATAGACGCGAGCAATAGGCGAGTTAAAATATTAACAATAGTTTATTGAAAAAAATAACAAAGTAGTGACTAGAGTCTGCAGCGTGAATTTCCGCGGTTTAGAATATAAGTTCACAATTACAAGAATACTGGCGGGGTACTTCGGAGGCGCGGTGGCCCAGTACGGCGCGATATACGGAACGAATATGATTATAATCGAAAGAGATTACCGGCGAGGTACTTCGGAGGCGCGGTGGCCCAGTACGGCGCGATAAACAGAAAGAATAAAAGTATAATCGAAAGAGATTACCGGCGGGGTACTTCGGAGGCGCGGTGGCCCAGTACGGCGCGATATACGGAAGAATATAATTGTAAATATAGAGGATACTTCGGCGTGGCGCGCGTATCTGTAAATCCCGGACGTGGCTAGATACCGGTCGCGGTTTGCTATCGCGGGTTTAAATATTGCAGAGATACTGGCGGGTGGAGCGGCGTCGGGACGCTCGGACATACGGGCCAGTCCGTCCCGATTCGTCAGGATTCGTAGCGTTGGCGACGAGAGCACTCGTCCGAGACGGAGAGCTCTCCACCTGGGTTATCTGCCTTCGCAGGTAAGGAAAGAAAGTCGTCGAAAGTAAAGCAGCAACGAGAGCACTCGTTCGTGGACAGAGAGCTCTCGACCACGATTTCTGCTAATGGCTTTCAGGAACAGGACTGAGTGTCGATTTCGGCTTCTGGAGCGCCTTTTATACCGCGCGAGAACGTTATTTTACAATCCCCACGGTGGGGGTTGACAGCAGCGCACACGTGCGTCAAGAGCGCGTGGCTGTAGCTGTCAGCGGCGCTCGGTCGTATTCGACGACGCTCGGGCTCCGTCGGCCTCGCACATGTGGCCGGTCGCGGCTGTCGTTGCGCTTGCGTTGTTCGGCGGCGCTCGGCGGCGGTCGGGCCCCGTCGGCCGCTGCGTCTCGAGCCGTTTTACGGCGAGATCGCGTATGAGTAATTAAAAAATGGGTGGTGGGCGCATCGCGCCCACAGTTCCGCCCGGCGGGTGTTCGGCCGGGCGGTGTCCGACGGGTGTTAGCCGGAGTTACGATGCCTCTTCAGGGGTGCATCGTTACTTTATTTTTCTTTTACACATATATTCATGCGAAGTGTATGGGAAAGGAGATATAAAAATAAAAATATAACGTACATATATGTATAATTTATTTATTTATTTTTATAAATTGTATAAAAAGATTCCACTTCTTTCTCGTGTTTCGACCACCAGTTAAATATTTTAAATACGTTTTGCAACGCGCAATTCTTCGTATGTTTTCCGCATCGCACAGTACTAGCGGCATCCATATTGTTCAAATAGTCGATGTCTTTGTAATCAGCATCCAGAGTCTCGATGATCATTTTCTTTCTCGCAAAATCTTCGAGCAGATCCACCAGCCATTCGCGTTTCTGGATTCCCTTGACGTACACGAGAGTCGGCGGCGTTTCGTCGTCATCATCATCCTCTTCCATACCAAGCACGGCCGATGTAATTAGACGTTTCACCATGCTGTACTGCACGTTTCCATCGTTCCATCGTAATCCATGATGATTTTTGATCAACCAGGTAGCGCATGATTTGTCGGAATTCATGAGGAGATTCCACGGCATGGGGCGTTCAAAGATGTAATGCGCCAGAACGGTCCCCTTTCGCAGCACCGCCACCTCCTTCACGACAAATTTCATTCCGACGAGGAAACCTTGCAGGTCCACGAACGTTGGTACGGACATAAGATTTCTCTTCGATGCGTTACTCGAGAAGAATGACAAATAAATATGCAGACGTCTCGCGACACTTTTGATTTTATACCCTGCTCCCCCCTCTTTTTTATTGTATCGGAAAAAAATTTCTTCCATGTTGCCGCGAACGCTCAGACAATTTTGCGCACCACGTTGGTCAACGGGTTGTACTGAATAACGCGATCGTGTATGATGAGACAGTACGCTGAGGTATTCGGCCGTACATTCTCCATACAATCGAATTCTATTCTGACATCAACGGTGGCATTTTTGACGGATTCGTTTTGTCGAGAGCAATCGATGACCACTATTGGAGCGTAATGTAGAAAATTCGGGACATCGAGACACGGCTGGACGTGCTCGCGTCCGTAATACGCTCTACTGAAACGTGCATACATATCGTACAGAATCGCCCATCTGTTTTTACTAAAATACAAATTCATATCATCGTACGGATAGAATTCAGAGTTTAAATAAATTTTCACGTTGGTCAATTTGCAATGATCGAACGCTGTTATTTCTCTGGTCATAACATTCTTCCGGCCCGTCTGCAGAGCAAAGATGACGTATCGCGGTTTTTCGAGCTGAGTCGCGGTCTTGATAGCCCACGAGTGCTTGGTCGTGTTTTCAACAGGGGATACTCGTACAGATCCCACGAACGGAAACTCATATTCAGATATCGTCCGTTTTCCAAGGCGCGCAGCATCGACAGTTTGTTGATCTCGTTCAGCAACACGTGAGGCATTCGCCATTGTATCTTGAGTACGTTGATAGCAGGATTCAACGTCGGATTTCCCACTAGGGAATTGTTATCATTGCGCGATCGTATCAAGATCAATTCATGACGCGCGTTGATCACCACGCGTTTGTAATCCTCGCAAAATCCCAGTAGCATGCTGAGCGGTACGTGAAAAGTAAAGTTTCTTCGCGTAGAATTGATGTCAGCGTTATTGAGCATATCCCAGCCAGCGTTTTTCAGAATCGTACTCGCGCCCAAAGACAGACACGCGTAATTTTTGAGCGTTGTTGTTATTCCTACGTTTCTGTTACGATCAATCTCCACACCGTCGAGTTCGTATCGAATCTCATCGAACAAGAATGCGACGGCATTATTCGCCAATACCACGTTATCGGGTTCACCGTCTACTCTGTTCACCGTCAATATTCCTTCGACGTAGAGAAAACTTTCGCACGGCAACGTATACAGATCCTGCTGTTGTATGGGTATTTGTATCTCATCGCTATACTCGAACGTTGTGTTGGCGTACGCGTTGTACGTGTGAGTCTCGTTCTTGACGATGCGATCGTCAAAGACCGGCTCGCTTCCAATGTTAAGGATATCGGTCATGATTCCTCAGATATTTCGCACCGCGAATCCCAAAGATTGTAAGAATTTAACGTTCGACGCTGTGAGTTTCTTTCTCGTATTTTTAGCGTAGCCTAACGCTGGTGATGACAATGATCGAACGATATCGTTGACCGCTACCGTAGTGTAAATAGTGTTATCTCTCGTGGGCTCCGAGTCGTTCAACACGAGCATCTCATATATGTCGCGCACACTCACGCGCGTTATCGCTGTCGCCGTCGTACGTGCAATCTGACGGTGATGTTTTCGCCTCGAAAATCGAGCAATCGTCCGTCCTGATCCACGATGCTTACCGTTAGATCCGTAATGCTCCGTGCGATGATCGGCAGGTAAATGATCTGCGCTGGTGTTTCCGATATCTTATATCCTGGCGGCACGCTCGGAGAAAATTCGTGTATCGTGTGAACGGGTTTGCCGTTGCTGTACGCACCCGCGGTCACGTTACACTCTACGCGGATAATGTTTATATTGATGATATTAATCGGTAGGTCCGATAGGTGCCATTTTCCAGGCTGCAATATACGCTTCGACGAGAATCCCAGCAGTGATCCAATATTGTTTGGTTTGCTAAAGTTTACTCTGAAAGCGCAATTGATCTCACTTTTTATCGTGTTGTAATTAGCACGGAGCACTATCGGATATTTTACAGCCTCATCATTCTCGTACTCCGCGTTGTCATCATCGCCCTCGTCGCCATTCGCGCGAGCGGTCTCCCCTTGCGCAATATCCACGACCGATGTACGATTGCTGATGGAAGAGCTACGCGTCGCGGGCGTTTCCGTGAAACAACGCGTTTCAAAAACTCGTGTATCGTTCCTATCTCGTACGATCCCTCGGGTATCGTAATTTCCGTGTCATCCTCGTCGAAGTAAAATTTATTATTCGAAGAATTCACGTTTGGTATCGTGTGATAGGTCTCAAAAACCGTTAGACCAAGCTCGTAGTCACCGTCGCTCAAATCTACGGCGGGAAAGTAGGGCACCGCGAGGATGCTGCTCTTCCCAGTCAGCGTGAATGTCATAGACATGTCGGGAAAACCGATCGACTAACACTGAGTCTCCACGGCGCCCCGTCAGTTCTTTTTACGCCGTTCGTCGTCTATTGTCAGAAGAAATCGCAGGCACGCTTGTCCGCAGATGTTCTGATCATATGTTTGAACGGGCGTGCGATTGTACTCTATCTTCATCACGCTCGGTCCGAAATATCGCACCAACTCTTTCGGCGGTCGAAGATTACCGAAACTGTCAAAATACATCGCGCGGTTTCCCCTCTTTGCGTACGCTACCCAGTGAGTACCGGAGCCCGCTGTATCATCCAAATTTACAATACCGCTCTCGTTTCGGCGTATACCGCCGATTGGTAACGAGTCACGCATGAAAACACCCCTGAAGAACGGTACGCGCATGTGTTTCGCCAGTCGATTCAATTGTACGTTAGTCGTAATACCCGTAGGCATTTTTAACGTCTCTTTGACGTTTTTTTTTAAATTTTCTCTCCTCTTCTTCGACGCAACTCCCCGTCCGCGTTTGTACGGAGCGAGATAAAGTCCGCGGCCTTCCATGGCGCGATTGTGACGTTGCATCTCTTCCAGCTGACGTCGCGCGGTTTTGCGAGCGTTCACGGCCGTTGCGACCCCGGCCGCCCCGCCGGCCAGGGAACCGAGAACTCCCAGCAACGGTAGAAGCGGATATACACCGCCTCGTTTCGCCGCCGGAAGTATCCGTTTTTTCGACGCTCTCCTCTTCTTCTTTTTCACGGTTCGCAAACCCATTCCTAGCTTCGTCTTTGCTTTCATAGCAGCCCAGACGGCTGTAGCGGCACCTCTCTCTCCGAGAGCCGAATCTCTCGCGATGACACGTCCTAGCGCCTTGTCGGCGAGTACCATGTCCGCCGCGTGTCTCCCGGTAAGATCTTTGTTACGCGAATACGCTATGTCGAGCTCGCGACACGCCGCGTCCAATGGATTTACACCCGGATCGCCTCTGGCTAATCGCTCCTTCAGCCGAGTGCCCGGTCCGCAAAACTGATAGCCGGGAATGTGCAATTCGATCGGAAGTGAGCTTATCGCGCGGTTGAAGAGACCTTTGCCTATTTTTTTCGCTGGCATTCGCCGCAATTTTTTATCAACGGTGCCGGACCGTCGATGTGCGTTCGATGATGCGGTAAATTATAATGTTCTAAGCACCGACAATATTGCTGAACCTCCGAATCCACCTTTATATGTTCCGGAAGCCTGTCCCACACGTGGTGGACGTAATCGCCACACAATTGCAACAGAACAGCCTTTGGTACAAATTGTAGCTGCTCGGCGCTGAAATCGCGAATATCGGAAGGTCTTGATAACAGAACGAACATATTCCCTCTACTGAGCGATGCGCGGTTTCGCGCACCTATAAACAGGCGCTCGATCCAGCCCTCCGGTCAGCAATGCGAAAAATGAGATTCGTGCGACAACCGCAGGCGATTCGCGTGACGAACTGCGACGATAGATCACGGTCGATGGGGGGCAACGCGGAGAAGCGCAGGCACGGTACGATGCTACCGGCCACTATACGCGCCATCATTTGCGGTCCCTCGAATTGCGGTAAAACCAACGTTCTGATAAGCTTGTTGGAAAGCCCGCACGGTGTACGTTTCGAGAACGTGTACGTTTACTCAAAGTCGCTTCAGCAACCGAAATATCGATATCTGGCGAATTTATTGACGTCGATCGACGAAATCGGCTACTTTACGTTCTCCAACAACAGTGACGTCATTCCACCGAGCGATGCGTGTTCAAACTCGATATTCGTTTTCGATGACGTGGCATGCGACAAGCAAGACACCGTGAGAGAGTATTTTTCAATGGGTAGGCATTCGAACGTTGACTGTTTTTATCTCTGTCAGACGTACGCGAAAATACCTAAACATCTGATACGCGACAACGCGAACCTGCTGATCCTGTTCAAACATGGTACCAATCTGAAACACGTGTACAACGATCACGTGAATACCGACATGTCGTACGATGAATTCAGCCTGTGCAGCGAATGTTGGCAGCGCAAGTACGGATTCGTAGTGATAGACAAGGACAGCTCGCTCAACAATGGTCAATACAGAAAAGGATTTAACATGTTCGCGATACCGCAAAAGCGGTCAGTTGTCGTCGGTACCTCGTCGAGGTAAAACGTCGGAGAAAGCGTCACGTATTTCCGCGATGGCTGCGATCGATAAGAGCATGGATATCCGCGAGCGCGAGAAGGTTGCGAAGAAGATTGCGAAAACGAGCGAGTCGATTCGCAAGAAACTTCGCGCTATGAAGACCGGTAGGATTGAAAAGGACATTGAGTTGGACACGCACTTTATGCCTCTCATCGAGCCGTTGCAAAAGATTGCCGACAAATCGATCGCGGTGAAGAAAGAGGAGCCGGAGAGCGACGCTGAGATCAAAACGTTTTCCGAGGATGCAACGCCGAGAAAGAGAAAATGGTCGGATCACCCGCCGGCACCGCGTAAATCTAGCCAATCGAAACGATCGAAAGCTTTACTGGATGTACCACCGATAACCTCTACACCGATAACCTCATCTCCACCGATATCATCTCCGCCATACGTAACGGCGAGAAAAATGCAGCCTACAATAAAGTTCGAATTACCCGCAAACATGCCTGTTTTTGACCTCACGGACGACTCGGAGCTCGCGACGTCTATTCGAAAGGAGTTGGAAACGTCGGAGGGTCGAGAAGCGTTGTACGATACCTTGGGTCCATTGGGCCAAGAGTACATCGGTGCTCTTATGAGTGTCAAGCCAAGGAGCGATATAGATACCGTGTACGGCGTTTATCTCGGCAACGATGGAATGATGCTCGGGAATAAACGTTTCAAGTTGGACAGCATGGATAACATATATATCGGCGACGTACATTACATTGGCACACGCGGTATTTACGAGTTGATCTTTAAAAACAAACCTGATAAAAACATTTACACGGAGGAGAATATGCAAAAGTACAAGAATATTTTATTTGAGACGAGCACTCATAGAGCCAATCACGATCCTCTCGGGCGAATAAAGTCCAACAGTGGATACAAGTACATGAATATAATCCAGAAGTTGATACCGCCCGCATCCATGAAGAAACGATCCGGAAAAGGATTAATCGCGCCTCGCGCGATGACGCTGACCGACAATAAGATCGATTCCGTGCACTGGGACAATCCCAACGAGCTGGTGGATCGTCTACGATTGCTCGACGCTTCGCACCACGCTGGCAACAATGCCCACGACAACGAGATCCTGTCGATCATCGAGGAACTTCGCGAAGCCGGTCTTATTATAAATTGAGCCGCGCGGCGGCAAGCCGCTCAATCAGCGTCGAAATGCCGATCAACAAATTTGGTATATTCGAGCAGAGCAGAGACGCGTCGAACGCCGTATCGTACCATCAGTGGAGTGGATTAATGAGAAATTTCGTGCGCGATAACGCTCTGTGTCGCACTGCTACGGACTTTGACGCAAATTCGCGCAAGATTCGTCGCGTGGCGCAACCGGAGGCTGACGGTGACGCGGTTAACAAACTGTACGTGGAACAGAGCGTTAAGAGTTTGAGAGACGAAGCGGAATTCGAGAAGTATCGTAAAGCGCGATTGGAGACTGAATTTGAAACGAATCTTAGACTTCTGAGAGATAGCGTTAAAATATTGAGAGATCAGTTGGAAGAAATCGAAACGAATCTGATCGCGCTCAAACGAGATACGCATGCCGTGTTGGACGCCAACCGAGAGGCGCTCGAGGCACATATCTTTCGATCGACGAAACCTGAATAACGATGGACAGCGGCAAACGATCCGGGAAAGGTTACGAAAGGCTGCCCAATGACGACGACGACGACGAAGGGCGACGAGCGATTCAGGAACGGTCATCGAGCAGTTACAACGAACGGCTCAGAAGCGGTTACGAACGGTTCAGGAACGGCTGTGAACGGTTAATGAGCAGAAACAAACGACAAGCCGATGACAAAGAACCGCTATTGAGCGACAAGGAACGGAAATAAACGGTTATTGATTGGTTTAAAAAAAGTTTAAGATATAATTTCTTTGCGTGTATTATTACACACCGTTAAAAAAAAACATGACATCGTCGAAATCCGATGGACGCAAAAATATTGAAAAACGACGACTCGTCGAGGAACTGCACGCACCGCGAGAAGAAATTTTCCCCGAAGACGCGTCATCGTGCGTGGGTACGATGACCTGTGGCAGGCTGACATCGTCGAGATGCGTCCTTACTCGCGTTTCAATAGAGGCTACCACTACATACTTACCGTCATCGATGTGCTAAGCAAGAGTAAAGGCGGAAGCGAGACAGCTGACGTTATCGCTAAGATAATTCGAGACAACAAGAGGTGCCCGAAAAACTTGCAAACCGATATGGGGAAGGAATTTTACAACGCCGACGTGCAACGTCTCATGAAAAAACACGGCATTAATCATTATTCCACATATTCGGTGATGAAGGCATCGGTCGTCGAGCGATTCAATCGCACGTTAAAGAATGACATGTGGAAGATGTTTACGCTCAATGCGACTTACAAGTGGGTCGACGCGTTGCCGCGACTCGTGTCGGATTACAACGCGCGCAAGCATCGAACGATCGGCGTGCGGCCCGTCGACGTTACTCCCGCGATCGCCGAAAGACTCTTGAACACGGTGTACAACGAGATAAAGATCGCGGGTCCGGCAAAGTTCAAAGTAGGCGACCCGGTACGCGTCAGCAAGTACAAGACTGTTTTCGAGAAAGGTTACACGCCGAATTGGACAACCGAGGTTTTCAAAATTGTTAAAGTACAGCGTACTAATCCCGTAACCCATCTACTCGAGGACTATCGAGGAAAATCTGTCACCGGAGGATTCTACGAGCATGAGCTGCATCGCGCGGCTTATCCAGACGTGTATCTCGTGGAGAAGGTACTTCGCAGGAGGGGTGACGAGGTTTGTGTGAAATGGTTGGGATTCGATGGATCGCACAATTCATGGATACACAAGGACAACGTGATTTAATATATACAGGGTGTCCCGAAATTCGCGAATCAAAATACCATAGCAATAAAGTTCTCGAAAAAATAAATTTAAAACGTATTTGCAACTTTTCGTTCCGAGCAGTAGTTTCTGAGATAAAAAGGTTTAAAACGTGGCCAATTACAGATTACGATTAAACGGAAGCCTGTCCGTGAGTCGCGCGTCAATAGTGTTAGTGACCGCAAACTTCACGCTCTCACAGGTATTAGACAAAAGATTGTTTGCGTGACATTCGTATAATACCGCGTGTTGCGTGTAATATTTGTTGCGAATTAGATGATGCTGTTAATAAACAACGTGTGTTTAAGCATAAATTTATCCTATTCATTACGTATTGAATATGATAAATTTATAATTCATCAGAATTATATCGCTACTAATTTGTGTATTACAATATCAATAAAAAAATTCCCGAAAAAATTATATGTAAAAACATAAAATAATAATGTGTTAGAATTAATATTTTGTCTAGACATAATAATTTAATTCTTCAATTATGTGCTTAATAACTATAGCTTATTAATAATTCGATGAATTATAAGTATGTCTAGACATAATAATAATAATTTCTTTTCTTTGAATATTAATTTAATTTGGTAGAATTTTTACGATGATATTAAATAGCAAAACGGCGTGCATACATATTAATTTTAAATGCAATTCTTAGCTTCTTCATGTATAATTAAAAAATAAAACAAAAAATAAAACGAGAATAAAACGAACCATTAATCCTATTGCTAAATTAATTTTACATAAATAAAATAAACTAAGTAAACTAAGAGTTTACTACTTTTAAAATCTAATACTACCGTGTAATCTTTATAATTTAATAATGTAATATCCCTTTAATTGAAAATTAAATTTTGTAATTTATGACTTGTTCAATTAACAATTGTTGTTTAAATTTTTAGTACATAATTGGGCCGAAATTCAATCAATTAATTCAAAAGTAAGTCACTAGCTGTAATGTGACAAATGGAATTACTTTACCTTAAAATTCGCATAGTTATAAATCAGTATGCACGTAAGTAGTAATATGTATGTATGAGTAGTAATATCACGTAAGTAATAATGTATAACCGGTACATTTTTGAGAAGATGAATGAATGAATGATAAGAAAGAAATAATCAAATAAATGTTTCGATATAATTAAAGACTAAAGAGAATGAAGGAATAGATGTATAAAATTAAAAAGATTAGAATTATTGTAAAAAAATACTGATTCGTATGTATTGCCACTTGATTGCAATTATTTAACTCTTATTCATATTTCTTATTGATATTGTGATACACAAATTAGTAGCGATATAATTCTGATGAATTATAAATTTATCTTATTCATTACGTAATGAATAAGATAAATTTATGCTTAAACACACGTTGTTTATTAACAGCATCATCTAATTCGCAACAAATATTACACGCAACACGCGGTATTATACGGACGTCACGCAAACAATCTTTTGTCTAATGCCTGTGAGAGCGTGAAGTGCGCGGTCACTAACACTATTAACGCGCGACTCACGGACAGGTTTCCGTTTAATCGTAATCTGTAATTGGCCACGTTTAAACCTTTTTATCTCAGAAACTACTGCTCGGAACGAAAAGTGGCAAATACGTTTTAAATTTATTTTTCGAGAACTTTATTGCTATGGTATTTTGATTCGCGAATTTCGGGACACCCTGTATATATATATATATATATATATATAATGACATTTATTTTTACTGTATAAAAAATACATAAATAAAAATGTAATACATATAAAATACATTTAAGGAAATAAATATGTAGAAAATAAAATTTGAAATACATATAAGAAATATGAAATATTAAATCAATATCTTTATTAATATCCCATCCAATATAAAAATGTTGCATACATACTGTTACGTCCGGCGAGGGGCGTATTTATATAACATATGAATAAGATACACAAAAAAAAGATAGGAAATTTACAACACCTTTACGATACCACGATAAATGAAATTTGCAAACTGGGTATCTGAAATAAAAAATTCTTGCACTTGTATAACTAAATTTATACACAAACATAAATTTTAATCACTGCTGTAAAATTTAATACACACAACATTAAATATTAAAACCCGTTTAAGATTTTGGAATACGCAAGGTAATAATACATATTTTCGATAAAAAAAAAGGGGGGAAAATGAGAACATTTGTATATAAATTTATTTGTTGCAAACAAAGCATTGAAAATACCAATACGACCTTGGATTTTAATTGCGGCGAGCTGAAAAATACGATGCACTCGAAATTGAATATTATGATATGCGTAATCTTTCTTTACGACAATTGTTTTTTTTTGAAATTGCAAAGCGCGAATGGAAACAAGAATTCATATATATTCATGGTAAAATTCATAAAAATTATAAAACTTGTTTCTTAATTTTAAATATGCTTAAAGATCAAAAATTTCCTTACAGGTATATAAGTTTTCAAAACAGATGAGCATAATGATATTACTGCTCGATACTTTCATTTTCGAAATACCACCTTTAAATTTTCAACTTCGTATATGAATTTCATATGCGGTATCTACATAAAAACTTCCTGCATTTTATATTATTTTAAACAGATTTTGTTTAACAGTGTAGCTCCCGGTATGCACGATCGGATACACAACTGAGAGAGAAACGGTGGTTTATATATTTAACGTAATTTCAAAATTACACATACGCTTCATTTCCGACACCGAACAATCCTCGGTGCCAAATTGATAGCGCAATAGATAAACGGTAAAGAAATTAAAAGGTAATTGGTTATTCGGCGAGAGCTACCCCTCGTTATCACAAAATCGTGAGAGAAGAATAAAAATAAAAAAACGGACGGTGAAGAATTACGGTGACCACTACATTCGGTAGCGAGACGCGATAACAATTAGGTACGATGACAAGGTAACGTGACAAGCGCTGCCTGGGCCGAGCGGAAGAACAGGCGGGCGCTTTCGCGACGGTATAATGGCGAGATTGTGACTTACGGAATTCTGTATATTCAAAGATTTGGTCGAGAGGTCGTTCGTTGTTTTCGGATGAGACTGCTACCTGCGAGTGGCTCGTGGTACGCACCTTTGGGCTGGTTGAACGAAGATCTCGCGGGGAGCTCGCACTGACTCGACTTGATAGAAATTTCACTGATTCTGATTTGGGAATGTACTCTAATTTGTAGATTTAAAATGGATTAACGTGAAGTTAACTGTCGACAAATTTGCGGCACAAGAAGCGCCCGCGTCTCGAGGCAGGGTCTTATATTGCCGAGCGCGGAGCGGTACGAGGGCAGGGGAAGGGCCCACGGGCCGTGCGTATCAAGTGCCAGCGTCGCGAGGTGCAGAAATCTTTCTTTGTTTCTTATTGTTATAATTACGGATAAATTCGGATAAGCGACTCAGTCGCTACGCAGGGTGCATCTACTTACTAAATCTAGTCTATGATCCTAGGATCCTAGATCTATAGCGCGGGAGAAGGCGAGCGGTTAGCGTCAGTGCTGTCGCTGTTGTTGCCGATGCACATCTATTACTATTTGTGACAACAATTCGCGGTTGATTCAAAATTCATTTATGTAATTCAAAAGATTTTGCAATAATTATTTCTAGCGGTTATTAGAAGCGAGGGGTATTCGCCGTGGGAAAGTGCTGATGACAGCATCCGTTTCAAGATAACCGGCTCAGGTGAGCGTGAGAGCGTCTGGCTCTCCGCGCGCCTTCTCAAAACCGCTGACAGTACGCGTTCTTAATATTATTATCAATCTATTGGCAAGCCGTTAAAAAGTTATTAGCCATTGTCGCGAGGCGGCTGGCTTAGAGTTACGCTTGTTAATCTACGCTAAGGATTAATAAATCTACGACTACATAGCGGAGGCAGAACACAACTTGCGAGATTAAGAAATAGTTATTTCTACTACTCTAATTTGTCGCTTCTACGTGTGGTTGTTGTACAAAAAAAAAGATTCATTGATTTATTGTTGTTACTACACGATTATCATTAACATTTAAGACTACTATTATATTACCGCTATGACTACCTACTGCAACTATGATTATACTGCTGTTACTTATATAATTATTCTTACTATTTTATTACCATCGGCGTCGTAGTCGCCGAGAAAAAAAGGGGGGGGGGGGAAGAAATGTACCGACGGACGTCACAATACATCCAATATCTTTATTAATATCATGTTCAATATAAAACGTTTTATTTCATACATTACATACATATATACTTACATTATGTTACACGTTATACATTACGTTATACATTACGTTATACGTTATGTTATAAGATATACGTTACGTTATACGTTACGTTATACGTTACGTTATACGTTATATTGCATGCATACATACATACATACATACATTACGTTACAAGGGTATTCGATAATGCCCCCACGGTAACGTATCGGTCGTATTCGATAAGATATATCGTTTGTCGTCGTACGGACTCAGAGCGATTTTCGTCTCGGACACTGTACGCACTTGGTGCAATTTCGATCTTATACAGGACTGCTGTCGCATCACTTCAATTTCATCACTCAAACACGCGTGTAGTCGTCGAACGTTATCGTTCTCGCGACAACGTTACTCTTTACACCTTTTGCTCTCTTAATATCTTTTTTACTATCGACTCGCAAGGCGTACATTTTCGCCCTGAGTCCAACGAATTCAGTCATGATCGCGCCGTTATTTTCATCCTTCATCAAGCCCGGCACCTTCTTGTTCTCAAGCGGTATACCGTACGCGTTGTCGACCGGGTAATCGCTCGTATCAAACCTAGCGATATCACGTTTCACGTTCTCGTACACATCCTCGCACTCTATATGGTGATCAAACAAACTGTCCGTGTCCGTGTACATAATTTTACACTTGTCGCTATACAGAGGAGACATGTACTCGTGATGAAATTCATACAAACATATCTTAGATATGTCGAGGATGCACATACCCACGTAGATAGGTTTGTTAAATTTCACCTCGAGTTTACGCATTTCTATGGCAACCAGATTTCCGAAAAAATATTCCTGCTATGGAAATTTGGTTTAGCGATCATTGCCTCCGCGCCGTATCTACCCTCCCAATGAGTCAATAATTTTACGTCTACATGATTACGCACATTCTCCATCGTTTTTCCGAATACCGCATTATTCATCCATTTATATAAATTCTTTTCGAAATCATTTGTCGCGCGCGTTCTAAACAGAGTGTTAAATTCGATGTAATCGCGGAGCCATGGAGATTGAGCAAATTGCAATACGCGATGTATTTTTGTAACTCGAAGGCCGTGGCGCGTGCATTGCTGAAGGTTACGATAGTGTATGACATAGCGCTTCTTATCGCACACAGTCGCAAGGAGCTTGGCCTGCCGCGCGCCTGGCGGCTTATCGCGCGGTCGGACAGAACGGTAGGTCAGTGTGCGCGTCGTGTTTATTCTGAGGGTACTCCAGATCGACCTCGAGATATAACCTGTGGGCGAATTCGTATCGATCGCGCTAAAATACAAAATTCGAAAACGTCTTCGACCCATCGAAAATCTGCGTACGGTAGAGGTTGGCACATTGCCCAACCGTACAAGTTGTTTACGTCGAAATACATGAGGTACGACGATGGTTTCGATGGATCGTACGACTGCATGTACTTGTATTGGCTCGCGCGTATCTGCCCGAACATTGACTCAGACCGCCGCGAATACCACGTTCGATAAACATTACCATATCTATATCGGTGAGCAATTCGAAATTTACGCGAGTATGCTTCAACATGGCGTCCCATGTGAAACCTGGCAATGTGTAGTAATAAGCGGGGTCTAGTCCGTAACTTTGATGATGCAACTGTCACGAAAATTTTCGAAAACGTCGGCCAATAACAAGACATCCGTTTTAAATACAGATCGCTGTATTCGCCCAAGGTTCGAACGGAGAACCGCTGCCAAACGTTCACGGCGTGCGCGTAATCACTCTCGGATACAGTGTCACCGACCAAGGAACTGTAAAATAATTCGCGCGACGGTAAACGCGTATCCTGCAGCTTGTCCACGCAATCCACGTATTCGTAAGGAAAGACACCTTTTCGCGTCAGTAGTTCTAAATCGTAGACTGATAATTCGGAAAATTTTGAACGTACAATTTTAATTTGTCCTTATCGAGAAAGGATGCCAATTTTTCGAGACTAGTGGTGAGAAATTTTAACGAATCGATGAACCGTAATTTTATATTGTTTCGCGAATCTGATTTGTCGGCGGTGTCTTAACGTTTTTCGTGAACGAGATATATTTTCTTTAGTTAACGGCAGTACGTCGATCGAGCCTTCGAACGCGGCAGCTATTCGTTTATGATAAAATGTGCGTCGTAAACGGATATAAATTGTGAAACACTACGGGGAATGACATATGAGTCTTTATAATTGAGATTACAGTTTGAATACGCGGGACCTCTATAGCGGCCGGTCAGATGGCAATGATCGCGTACTCGCCCTCATCGTCGTTTAGTGTGAACGGTTTATCGCAAATGTGGCAGTGCGTCGCGCTGTGAAACGCATGCCACTGTTCTTTCGAGAGCGTTTCCATGGGGACATTGGCGGATAAAATACCCTTACGCGATGCGCTAATTCCTCGAGTTCGTTGGCGAACCATGCGACGCAATCCTTATCGCGGCGAAACTGATACGTAGATAACGAGTCGTCGTACGAGCACTGCACGTAGTACCCGACGCTAAATACCTCGTGGCGTTGATATGGTACGTGGACGTTCTCTCATCCGCTTCCATCTCTTCCAGGGTGCATTCGAGATCGGCGTACACGACGATTGGGAGCCGCTCCTTTCGTTGTAGTTGCGGAAGCTCAGCCATTGTCGTCTTCGCTCGGTAGTCGGATGGCGCAGTCGTTTATCTCACTGCAGTCTACCGTGTGCGATTGCAACTTGTCGTTTGTGTAGAAATAGTGTAGACATCTGCAAAAAAAATTTGCAATTTTTTTACATATATCTTTTATATAGAAATATAAATTATCGTATATTATTATTTCTTTAATGTATTACTCACCGATCGCAAAAGTATTTCCTATGTTCATCTCTATGTATTTGTGAGCTCACAAGGCGGGACAGGTTCTTTATCCACGCGAAATGTCCACGTTGTAGTCTCGCGAGTCTTGCACGTACAGCAGATTGACGTGCTTTTTCTCTTCCGGTCGGTGAGCCGTATCGGTAGAACGGTTAGCGTTTTATGTCCCTCGATGGTGTAGACATTTATCGATACGTCATTGAGTCGTTCAAATGTACTAATTCCTTTCAGAGACATAGGAAACTCAATGTCTTGTACATTTAACACGGTTGTATAATGCGGGTACAAGGATACCCGTTCCGTATGTCGCTCGACTCGATACAGCGCGGCGACCACCGACCACGCGAAACATGCATTGTCCGTGGACCGGACGTTAATCACCGCATTCTTCCTCAATATCTCTTGCGGTAATTTCAGGTGACATCCCGCGCGCATAGGATCGTACCTGTTGATATTAATTGTAAGATCGAGGATACGCGATAGCGCCCACCGCTATCTCGCTCCTGGAAACTCCTCGAGTTTCGCCAGTGTGGGTTCGATAACGTGTCGCTCGTACCACTCACGCATATCGGATGTACGAAGAGAGCATAGTTATTCGTGTTCATACTCTTATTGTCACGTTTATCACCCGTCACAAACTCACCGTTGAACACGGTGTTCACTTTCACGCTGTTGTGTCTGTTTATAGCGTCTTGCACTTTTTCGAGCACTACACTAGCAGCGTCCACCATAAATTGTCGCGGTTCGATATAGTCTGTGTTAATCACCGCACCAGTCCGTATACGGTTTTCGAACGCAGCATCGATCTCTCGCCAAACGAGTCTTTCCGCGTTATTGCCGTCGCCACTACTGGTGCCCGCACCACCAAATCACCACCGCTGTGTATAAAACGTCTATCTAATTGAATTCTCGCACCCTCGAGTAGTCTGACATTCGACACCAATAAATGTCTATCTCCAGGCCAGAGCCGCGGACGCTTGGCGCGACAGTGCTCTTCGAGCTGTTCGATGGTTTCCTCGCATCGCTGTGCCCACGTGAAATACTCGCTCAAGGTAGCGACTTGGCGCGACTGCTCCAACAGTTCGCGCGCAATTTTATTGAGATGTTCCATGTTTTTTGTTTTTATAGTAATGTTTTTTAAATCACGTCACACACTTCTACGGAGCACTTGCACGTGACTCGATCACACCATAAACATGTTCGTTCGCACTCCTGAACGTGATAGTGCATACACAAAAAATCATGAGGAAAGAATGGGATGACATATTATGCCACTCTTGCCAAAGTAACCAAGCGTCATAATTATCAAATATCGATTTCATAAGTATTTTCTGTGTACGTTTAGAATCGTTGCATTGGTAGAAATTTATCGAAGGACGCAAGTTGTCCATCACCAACACTTCGGCACACCTCCCACTACCTGCAGAATTGTAATGTATAGAGCATCACCATTAAACTAATATTGTCAGAAATTTCTTGCGCCCCAGAAATATAAGTTTACTTTTCTATAATTTGGTGGGGGAGTATATCTTCCTTCAACCTCTCTCCCACTTTCTCATCCACTCACACGACATTCGTTCAAACACTTTACGTTTCAAAATATATGGCCAGTACCATGGAGGCTCAGGATTATCGTTAACAATTTCTTGTCTGACTACGCGTCCACTGAGTTCGCGATTGCGAAGAATCTGCACCGGTGATAATTGTTGCACACCCGTTTCTCCTCGCAGATCAGTTTTTTCTTCCTCTCTCTTGCACTCATGCCATATTCGTTTATACACTTTCCGTCTCACGTGGTAAGGCCAGTCATATGGAGGCTTGGTTTGAATATTAACTCCTTGTCTGACTACGCGTTCACTGGTTCCGCGTATACCGAGTTCGCGATCGCGAAGAAACTGCACCAGTGATACTCGTGGCACGGTCGTTTTTTCGTCCAGATATTCTTTGCCCTCTAAAGTATCGACGATATCAGTTACAGAAAGGTTAAAATCCTTTAGACGTTGAGTTCTGCTTACGCGCTATTTTGTATACAAATTCCAGCAGCCGGACCTCGGCGCTCGCTTTGTAATACGCGACGCCATAACCGAATGGCGTCGCAGAAAAGTAATATCCCTTAGACGTTGCGTTCTGCTTACGCACTATTTTGCCTACAACGTCTAGCAGCCTGATCTCGGCGCTCGCAAATAATACGCACCGCTATAACCGAATAGTGCCGTGAAATATGCCTCGATAAACAATAAAGAGGACACCATAGGACACCGCGACGTTATAACCGAGCAACGTCGTGAAACATGTCCCGAAACGTTAACCGAAACCTTCGATAACAAGTCTTCCTAGAAAAAATGATGAAACAATACACCGCGACGCCATAATCGAATGGCACCGTGTGAAACATGCCTCGAAACGTTAACCGAAACCCCTCCGATAAACAAGTCTTCCTAGAAAAAATAATTATCATGACCGCGACACCGCGACGGTTAAATCATCGAGACAAACATTTTTATCTCCGATATTTAATCGTGGATATTGTTTACATATTTAATCCGCCTGAACAATGCATTCGCTTCGCATTAAGCGACGTCATAACCGAATGATGCAGTGAAACATGTCCAAACACGTTCGCTCAAAACCTTGATAAAACCTTTTCTCAGAATACGTTCTAGAAGCATTAATCCCCCACCACGTCATAATTTAAAAAAAAAAGGGGTAGGGGTGTGCCGCGTATACGCTCCGTTAAGGGGATGCTGGAGTGACGCTCGAACTTGATCGAGGTCGATACCGTAGAGCGGAATTAAAAATGTCGGTAACTTATCCATTTCTAATTCCGCGTTCTGTATTATCCCAAGATATATTTATCGTAGGAGAAAAATGTGTATGTGACACTCACACTGAAGAGGCGCTATGTCAGTGTGTGCTGCTCACCGCCTCGATATTTTAGAACAGAAAAGGACAGACATATGTTGTTCTGTCCTTTTTTCCTATTGTGTGATTCTCGACTGTCCCAGATGGCTCGAGCGTCTGAATTTCGTTTCAATACGCAGGCAGGGCCGCCCATACGAATTGTGGTCCCCACTCAAGTGGCGTCCGGTTACTTATATGAGCGTCCTTGCGTATTGATAATGTTATAACATATATATATGGAATATATATGTTAGAGTATCTCTGCTAAACTTGTATACATCCGGTTAAAAATTTTTCATACAAGAACATATATAAATATATGTAATTATGTATCAAATATGTCCATTACACGTTTATATGTTTTCTTTTTTTTGTATAATCTTTCTTCGCATATATATCCGAGAACAAAGGGGTATGATCAGATGTGTATAGATATATAATTAGATATGAAAAGATCTACAAAATATGTAATTATTGTATATAATATCCGAAAATTTGCGCGATATAATTTTTTTGTATAATTACATAAGTTAAGTTATTTTTCTCGAGTATACTCGTCATCACTGCTTATGTAATTATATAAGCGATATATAATTGCATATTTTCGGATTAAAATGAATCACCCGGTATAAATATATATATATATATATATAATATAATATATACACACAATATAGAATCATGTAACTATAGTACAAAATTGTTATTATACATAATTGTATTGAGAATATAGAATGGGCCCCTCCAACGCCCATTCCCGTGAGAACGCAACAACCAAAAAATATTTTCCGTCTCTCCAATTCAAATTTATACTACTGTCACAAGAGATTTGACTTGTGGTTTTTATTATAATTCAGTATCATCTGAATCGATGCTTCTAGCGTTTATTTGCTAGTTCCGTCAGAACAGATATTTCTGTTATTTATATGTTATGAAGCAGTACCGTTACAAAAAAAGACGCTTCTGATTTTTATTATCATCAGTACCGTCAAAATAGATGTTGCTTCTGATTTTGGTTATACATTTCAAAGACTGAGACTCTGAAATCATGTTATTTCAAAAGAGTATTTATTGTCTGGGAAAAGGCAAAAGTTTATTAGTTGCTGTGATATTTAAAAAATGACGTCTCATAGATTCTACGTCATTTGAGTATTTTTGTTCACAAGGATTTTTACCCAAGACTATAGGTAGCAAAAGCCGCAGCAAAAAATACCACAAGACGTAGCATCCGGTTGTCTTTGAACTTGTGGAAAACTTATATCACTAGCTGCTATTATTGGAAACAAGCATTAATATATAATTGTTCTTGTAATGCCAATTTATTATATGTACAATTCGGTATGCTGTCATATACGTAGAGTTTTCCTCCATCAAAGTAGATACAGCGCCAGTGATTAGTACAATCTCCTCCAATTATTTGAACGCTCTTATTATAAACAAGGTCAATTAGATCTAGATACTCTATATATTGTACGTTTTGTGTTTCGAAACAAGAAGTTTCTCTTACAACACGTAAGAATTTATCCAGTGATTCGTCATTTAACTGGCTACGTTTGGGCAACACATTCTGTTCCACTAAAGAAAGAGGAACAATAGTATCGTCTGAAACTTTTTACGTCTGGCGTTATCATCAGCTGTCAGCTCTTTTGTATAAGACCAACAATAAAACAGTCCTCTTGCTCTAGAACAGCAGTAGAAATAGTAGCACTTGTCTCCGTTGAAATGTCCTTACATTTCAATCGTTTCTTATCAATCTTTTCGTCTTCTTGGAAAAACTTCTCATTGATTCTTTCTGTCGTTACATGTAGTCGCTTAGTGCTACAATCAACTACACTTTTGGACAATTTTTCTTTTGCTTCTGTAATATTTTGGATCTCTGATAGGCATATGTCTATTATGCCGACTATCCAAAATTCAGGAAGCATACATTCGAAATAAAAACGTGTTAAGAGAGGCAATTTTATTTTGCCAAAACTTATTGTCTCTATTAACACGCACTGTTTTTACGCTTTTGGGAGTCCATATAGCGAAAATGCAATAATCTCGCTGCGTTATATTTAATTGCCCTTGTATTTGATAAAAAAAATGGTTGATTGTGATTCATTATGCTTCCATTTTTTTCAAAAATGTTTTTTTATTTGGCAGTGTCTCAATAGCTTCCTCCGCTGTAAAAATTCTCAGCTGTGAGTGGACATTTAATTTCCACCAGACATCTTCATCAAGAAGTCCGTCTGGAGAAGCACCCAAGCATGGATTGTCACGATCAATGAACAATCCACATGGTTTTATTTCTTTTTAAATTTACAGCTAAATCTTGTTTCGCCATTTCCTCCATTCGCGACCATATTTCATGCTGCGGTATCGATACACGGAGGAAACAAAATATTTTTAACTGTCGTTGCACAAGACGTTGTCGGTCTCATACGACATACAACTCCGAATTTTGATGCTGTCAACATTTCTTTTTAGTGATTGCCATAATTCACAATCACTTTGATCTGTAGTGTCGCGTTCAAT
>JASTWR010001179.1:0-53959 GCA_030770355.1 Harpagoxenus sublaevis
TAGAAACACAAAAATCTATTATTTCGTTGATATCTCTTAAACTATAAGAGATACGGGGTTAATGTATAGGACCAAAAGTGTGCAGCGCGTAGAAAACTATAAGGCTTCACCGGTCCCGTAGCTCTATTCCGTCAGAGAAGACGTAGAAACACAAAAATCTATTATTTCGTTGATATCTCTTAAACTATAAGAGATACGGGGTTAATGTATAGGACCAAAAGTGTGCAGCGCGTCGAAAACTATAAGGCTTCACCGGTCCCGTAGCTCTATTCCATCAGAGAAGACGTAGAAACACAAAAATCCATTATTTCGTTGATATCTCTTAAACTATAAGAGATACGGGTTAATGTATAGGACCAAAAGTGTGCAGCGCGTAGAAAACTATAAGGCTTCACCGGTCCCGTAGCTCTATTCCGTCAGAGAAGACGTAGAAACACAAAAATCTATTATTTCGTTGATATCTCTTAAACTATAAGAGATACGGGGTTAATGTATAGGACCAAAAGTGTGCAGCGCGTTGAAAACTATAAGGCTTCACCGTTCCCGTAGCTCTATTCCATCAGAGAGGACGGAGAAGCACAAAAATCTATTATTTCGTTGATATCTCTTAAACTGTATGAGATACGGGGATAATGTATAGGACCAAAAGTGTGCAGCGCGTCGAAAACTATAAGGCTTCCACCGGCCCCGTAGATCTATTCCATCAGAGAAGACGTAGAAACACAAAAATCCATTATTTCGTTGATATCTCTTAAACTATAAGAGATACGGGGTTAATGTATAGGACCAAAAGTGTGCAGCGCGTAGAAAACTATAAGGCTTCACCGGTCCGTAGCTCTATTCCGTCAGAGAAGACGTAGAAACACAAAAATCTATTATTTCGTTGATATCTCTAAACTATAAGAGATACGGAGTTAATGTATAGGACCAAAAGTGTGCAGCGCGTCGAAAACTATAAGGCTTCACCGGTCCCGTAGCTCTATTCCGTCAGAGAAGACGTAGAAACACAAAAATCTATTATTTCGTTGATATCTCTTAAACTGTAAGAGATACGGGGTTAATGTATAGGACCAAAAGTGTGCAGCGCGTCGAAAACTATAAGGCTTCACCGGTCCCGTAGCTCTATTCCGTCAGAGAAGACGTAGAAACACAAAAATCCTATTATTTCGTTGATATCTCTTAAACTATAAGAGATACGGGGTTAATGTATAGGACCAAAAGTGTGCAGCGCGTCGAAAACTATAAGGCTTCACCGTTCCCGTAGCTCTATTCCGTCAGAGAAGACGTAGAAACACAAAAATCTATTATTTCGTTGATATCTCTTAAACTGTAAGAGATACGGGGTTAATGTATAGGACCAAAAGTGTGCAGCGCGTCGAAAACTATAAGGCTTCACCGGTCCCGTAGCTCTATTCCGTCAGAGAAGACGTAGAAACACAAAAATCTATTATTTCGTTGATATCTCTTAAACTATAAGAGATACGGGGTTAATGTATAGGACCAAAAGTGTGCAGCGCGTCGAAAACTATAAGGCTTCACCGGTCCCGTAGCTCTATTCCATCAGAGAGGACGGAGAAGCACAAGAATCTATTATTTCGTTGATATCTCTTAAACTATAAGAGATACGGGGTTAATGTATAGGACCAAAAGTGTGCAGCGCGTCGAAAACTATAAGGCTCCACCGGCCCCGTAGCTCTATTCCATCAGAGAAGACGTAGAAACACAAAAATCTATTATTTCGTTGATATCTCTTAAACTATAAGAGATACGGGGTTAATGTATAGGACCAAAAGTGTGCAGCGCGTCGAAAACTATAAGGCTTCACCGGTCCCGTAGCTCTATTCCATCAGAGAAGACGTAGAAACACAAAAATCTATTATTTCGTTGATATCTCTTAAACTATAAGACATACGGGGTTAATGTATAGGACCAAAAGTGTGCAGCGCGTCGAAAACTATAAGGCTTCACCGTTCCCGTAGCTCTATTCCGTCAGAGAAGACGTAGAAACACAAAAATCTATTATTTCGTTGATATCTCTTAAACTATAAGAGATACGGTGTTAATGTATAGGACCAAAAGTGTGCAGCGCGTCGAAAACTATAAGGCTTCACCGGTCCCGTAGCTCTATTCCGTCAGAGAAGACGTAGAAACACAAAATCCTATTATTTCGTTGATATCTCTTAAACTATAAGAGATACGGGGTTAATGTATAGGACCAAAAGTGTGCAGCGCGTAGAAAACTATAAGGCTTCACCGGTCCCGTAGCTCTATTCCGTCAGAGGAGACGTAGAAACACAAAAATCTATTATTTCGTTGATATCTCTTAAACTATAAGAGATACGGGGTTAATGTATAGGACTAAAAGTGTGCAGCGCGTCGAAAACTATAAGGCTTCACCGGTCCCGTAGCTCTATTCCATCAGAGAGGACGGAGAAGCACAAAAATCTATTATTTCAATGATATCTCTTAAACTGTAAGAGATACGGGGATAATGTATAGGACCAAAAGTGTGCAGCGCGTCGAAAACTATAAGGCTTCACCGGTCCCGTAGCTCTATTCCATCAGAGAGGACGGAGAAGCACAAAAATCTATTATTTCGTTGATATCTCTTAAACTGTAAGAGATACGGTGTTAATGTGTAGGACCAAAAGTGTGCAGCGCGTCGAAAACTATAAGGGTCCACCGGCCCCGTAAATCTATTCCATCAGAGAAGACGTAGAAACACAAAAATCCATTATTTCGTTGATATCTTTTAAACTATAAGAGATACGGGGTTAATGTATAGGACCAAAAGTGTGCAGCGCGTAGAAAACTATAAGGCTTCACCGGTCCGGTAGCTCTATTCCGTCAGTGGAGACGTAGAAACACAAAAATTTATTATTTCGTTAATATTTCTAAAACTATAAGATATACGGGGTTAATATATAGGACTAAAAGTGTGCAGCGCGTTGAAAACTATAAGGCTTCACCGTTCCCGTAGCTCTATTCCATCAGAGAGGACGGAGAAGCACAAAAATCTATTATTTCAATGATATCTCTTAAACTGTATGAGATACGGGGATAATGTATAGGACCAAAAGTGTGCAGCGCGTCGAAAACTATAAGGCTTCACCGGTCCCGTAGCTCTATTCCATCAGAGAGGACGGAGAAGCACAAAAATCCATTATTTCGTTGATATCTCTTAAACTGGAAGCAAAACAATCGGTTCTTTCCAGAACCACCAAATATTAAGACAAGGAACATCTCGAAACATCTCGGCAACATATTATGTTACGAATATTTTTCTATCCGATTAATCCTTTATTTATTATATAATAGAATAATAAAAATAAAATAATATTTGTAAAAATAATGGCTAACAGTAACGTGATAATATCGTAGACTTTATATATTTCTTTACAATTTCCGTAGCACATAAAAAATGGCTTCCTCTTTCGCAGAAAATAATTCCAATTACCATAAACACGAGATACCATCACTTGCACATAACAATATTTTCTTCTTATAAGAAGATATTTCAATTTTAGGAAATAGATAATTACATTTTGTAAAAAGCAAAAATGGATGAAAATCGCATTATAAACTTAATGTTGAAATTAGAAAAATCTATAAATTTATGAAATATTACAAAATAGATTTCGTATCCGATTAATCCTTAATTTACTTAATTTAATTTTAATATTTTATTTACTTATAAATAAGATACTGAAAATAATGCGACATCGTAAAAATCATAAAATATTGCAAAACAATTTTATATATACAGGGTGTTCCAGACCTCACGTATAACCCGTTAATGACAGATTCCTGAGATTATTTGGAGGCAAAAATCCTAATGCCAAAATGTCGAGGCTACTACAGTATTTGAACGGGAAAGGTTTAAAGTTTACCAATCAGCTTGTCTAAATTTCGCGCGCTCAGGGATGTCGCATATCGAAACGGCTCTTCCACACTTCACTCAACTCGATAGAAATATTTGAAATTATTATTTCTTTTATTTTTTTGTGCACTATTCTCAAGACTGACTTCCTAAATTGTTGTACGAAAACAGGATACATATCGAATTGCAAAGTATTCATGTAAAGCGTGCCACGGACAAATGACATTTAATTCTCATAATCGGTACAAAGTATGATGTGCTGCATAAAATGTCGATTAGGAAAAAAGATATTATTGAGAAAAGAAATACTATAAATACTAACATGTTTGGAAATAATTTAAAAAATTGTTTTATTAATTTTTTTGAAGAAGTACGGTGTTCCAGAATGTATAGACAAATAAATTATAATGTAGTTTTGCAATTGCTGTATCGCGTGCGAGAAACAGACTTTCTAGAGCCCAACAGACAAATTAATGTTGTCGTTGAACGTTGCATTCGTACGATACAGAACGAAGAAGTGGTCTTCCAAACTGTGAACGATACATCGGCTGTCATTGAATGGAAACCGATCTTAAATTATTGTAGTCTTGCAATTCTACACATAGCAACTGCAATAAAGATGCGCTAAAAAAAAACTAAAAACAAACTTTTAAACTTAAACTTTTAATAAAAGTTAGCGCATCTTTTTTGCAGTTGCTATGTGTAGAATTGCAAGACTACAATAATTCAACATCGGTTTCCATTCAATGACAACCGATGTATCGTTCACAGTTTGGAAGACCACTTCTTCGTTCTGTATCGTACGAATGCAACGTTCAACGACAACATTAATTTGTCTGTTGGGCTCTAGAAAGTCTGTTTCTCGCACGCAAAACAGCAATCGCAAAACTACATTATAATTTATTTGTCTACATTCTGGAAAACGTACTTCTTCAAAAAAATTATTAAAACAATTTTTTAAATTATTTTCAAACATGTTAGTATTTATAGTATTTTTTTTCTCAATAATATCTTTTTTTCTAATCGACATTTTATGCAGCACATCATACTTTGTACCGATTATGAGAATTAAATGTCATTTGTCCGCGGCACGCTTTACATAAATACTTTACAATTCGACATGTATCCTGATTTCGTACAACAATTTAGGAAGTCAGTCTTGAGAATAGTGCACGAAAAAATAAAAGAAATAATAATTTCAAATATTTCTATCGAGTTGAGTGAAGTGTGGAAGAGCCGTTTCGATATACGACATCCCTGAGCGCGCGAAATTTAGACAAGCTGATTGGTAAACTTTAAACCTTTCCCGTTCAAATACTGTAGCAGCCTCGACATTTTGGCATTAGGATTTTTGTCTCCAAATAATCTTAGGAATCTGTCATTAACGGGTTATACGTGAGGTCTGGAACACCCTGTATATATATATATTATCATTACATATACAATAGAATAATTATAGGAAATTATGTTGTAATTATAATTATCATATTATCTGTAATTATATTATTCCGGTAAACACATACTTAGTCGGTGGAATAATATAGTTACAGATGCATAATATAATTATAATTACATAATCACCTATGATTGTTATATTGTATGTAATAAATATTAATTGTATTAAAAATGTTTTTTTAATCAAATGCACGCGCGAGCAATACAGCGTGACTGACTGTGATTATGATTACAAACATAATCACCTGTGATTGTTATATTTTATGTAATAAATATTAATTGTGTGTATCAAATTGTATTAAAAATGTTTCTTTTCATCAAATGCACGCGCAAGCAATACGCGTGACTGACCATTTTTACGCGTTCGCGGTTCTGCATTTGAACCTTTTATCGACCGTGGCTGTAAGTAGGTCGGAAACCCACCTAGAGATAGCGCGCTCATCTACACCGCTCTGCACCGAGCTCGGAACTCATTTCTGCTCCCCATTGTACAAATTGTTGCTTGCTTCTCAAGTTGACATTTTCTAA
This sequence comes from Harpagoxenus sublaevis, assembly GCA_030770355.1. NCBI lineage: Eukaryota > Metazoa > Arthropoda > Insecta > Hymenoptera > Formicidae > Harpagoxenus > Harpagoxenus sublaevis. The sequence goes on from JASTWR010001179.1 coordinate 5,864, forward strand.
GAGCTTAATTGTGTTGGGAAATTTGCACAGCACTATAGCTATAAAATAAGTGGGTATTTCTGGAGTTTCGACGAAATATGTTAGTACGACGTCAGTAGGGATACAGCCGACAAGTTTAAATTGATGGGAGCTCCGTCCGGGGGGTCGGGACGGGGCTGCGTCGGGTCGTGGGGGGAGCCGTAAGCGGTGGGCGAGAGGTAGGTGGGGTGCGAGGAGAAAAATTTCTTTCCCCTTACCGCAGCGGACCTCCCCGCGCCCAGGGGCGGATCGTCGAGATCGTCCCCCCGGGGCTCGGTCAGGGGCGGCGCGGGTGAAATTTTTTTTTCCCCCGGGGGCGAGACTTTGTTTCTCTCGCGGGGCGGCGAGGTCGCCCACGCGCGACTCTCGGGGACGGGGGCGCCGGGGGGTGCGCGAGGACGACGGATGCGGTCGGGCGATAGCGGGGCGTTCTAGAGTCGGGTTTTATCGGGGCGATAACGGCGCAGCCCTGAGGTCCGAAGGTGCCCTCCGCGATAATCGGCGGAGAGGACTCTTCGTTTTATCGGGCGATAATCGGCGGAGAGGACTCTTCGTTTTATCGGGCGATTGTCGGCGGGAGAGGACTCCTCGTTCCATCGGATCGCTCGATCCTATATAAAACGCGGGTAGCGCGAGAGACGTCTATCGAGACTCGGTCGAGAGCGCGAGGAGGAACGTCGACATGAACGTCGCGGAGAGTCAGCAGAAGGACGCGGAGATAATGGCGATCCTGGATGATTCGCTCTTGGGCGCGCGGACGGAGGTCAAATCGCCGACCTTCGCCCTGGTCGACCTTCTGAACGAGATATGGAGACCCGAGCGCTCGGCGACGCGAAACCTGAGAGATTTTCTCGCGAGCGTGTCGAGATACCTGGCGAATCAGAGGGACACCGGTGCGCGTCGCGCGCGCGAGGGCGAGGAGATAAGAAGCGCGATCACGGAGCTCTACGGATTGTGGCTGAAGGAAGGTCCGGTGAGTCCGACCTGTTCCGTGGACGATATGTATCGTTTGTTCGCGCCCAATTCCGTCTAAGGTGTACTCGTCGCTGGTGAAGGCCTGATGACGCACGATACGTTCTACGAGTGAATCAGCGAACACGAGAATCACGTCAACGGTGCGTCGACCGTCAAGGCGGCGGACGCTTCCGCGTCGCGCGCGGTCTCCACGGATCCGCCCGTGGACGCTCTCGCGTCGCGCGCGGTCTCGACGGATCACGCGTACGGCGCGAGCGAGTCGCGCGAGGACGAGGAGAACGGCGGCGGCGGGTTCGACGCGCTGTTCGATCTGTCGGATCGCGACCTGGATCGCGTACCGCAGAACGTCTCGAGCATGAAGGACCGAAGACTCTTCACCATCAGGTCGCCGGGGGAGGTCGGGTCTCAGCTGATTCGCATGGACGTCTTCGACGTCAAGGACATCGTCAGCAGGGACAAGCGCGAATGGTGGAGATACGCGAAGGTGAGAGCTCAGTTTCTCACCTCTCTCTCGCGCGCGGATCGCAAGCGGCAGTTGATGCTGCAGATGATGGATCTCGTGGCGGACGATCTGAAGAAGGTTCCGGGGGTCCAGAGGGAGACGAAGAATCTCACCTACGAGAGCGGGCGAGGCAACTTTTGAGATGTAGTATCTCGTGGGAGAAATATACGCTTGTTCGAGTAATTTTCGTTTTCTCATTTTCCCGCCTCTTTCCTACCTTGTTTCGGATATAGGGAAAAAAATGAAAGCTAGACAATAAGGTTTATTTTTTTCTTTATTGTTTCTCACTACCGCTACATCGTTTACGATTTCTCTTTACCGAAGCACAGAGCGGCCAACTCGCAGTCGACGATATCGCCGCGGTCGAAGGTCTCGCTCTCGCGTATCGCCCTCGAGACGTTCGCGGGATCCGCCACGGTGGCCGCGACGGCGAGGAAGCGCGACAGCCTCGAGTCGATCCTGCCGGCTCATCGAGGACAGAGTGACGATGACGCGGTTGACGCACAGCTCCAGATCGAACAGGAAACAGCACCGTGCTCATCGACGCGACGAGACGCGTCGTCGACGTGTCTATGCGCAGGATAGGTTGATTGTGTATCCTCCCGAATCTCAGCGTCAGGTTTCCGTCAGCTAGGCACATCGGGGGCGGCGGAGCGTGGTTCTCGCCGCTGTACAGGTGGGACAGCACGACGCGCCTTCTGATCGAGAAACTCCCTCCACGTTTCGGGCGAGAGCGATATCTCCTTGCCGTGGCAATCCCCTATGACGATGGTCACGTAGCAGGGGAGCACGACGGCGACACCGACCTCGACGAACTTGTACCCCGTTCTTGTCAACTCGTACCTCCTTCCCAGAATCCGCTGCGGACGCTCCGCGTCGCGCCTCGAGACTCTGCGTCTGTGAAACGACGAGAATCGTGACAACGACGAAAACAGTCGCGACGATGAGATCGCGCGTCGACTCACGTCTTTTTCCGCTCGTCGCCGTTGCTCTGGCTCGGTTCCGCCGATCGCTCGTCGAGTCCTCTCTTTCTCGCTCCACCGGCGACGTTATCGCGGTCTCCGTCGGAGTAGCGCGCCTCGAAGTGCGCGGGCTGCGGCGGCGAAATATATATCGTCGCGAGACTGATCGCGCAATAATGGCAGTCTCAGGGGATGATGGTATATATACCATTCAAGGGTGACGCGCAAAACCGCGATTTATCGCTCCGTTTCCCGTTCCTCCCCTTCCTCCGACGGATCATCGCCGCTCGCGAGCGCGTCAATTCTGACGAATCGATTCAAGAGATCCCGCAACTGCTGCAGCAGTCCGTCTCTCGGGCAAGCGACGCCGAGGATCCCCAGGTTAAATCTACCGGCCGCCGTCACGGTCCTCGCAAAGTCGTTGAATCTGTAGAACTGTTTCCTTCCGACGAAATACAGATTACCGTCCGTGTACCGAAACGCCAACGTTACGCCGGAGGGTATCCCCGGAAATATCTTCTCGATCGCGTAAAATTTTACGATTCTCATCGAGCAATCGTCCGTCTCGCCCACGATCTGATCGTTGTATATCACGAAGGTCCGCCCTTTGTTCGTGCTCACTACGGCGTTGATCCTCGCGTCCGCGGGAATTCCGAGCTCGGCGTAGGATCTCGGCCAGGTCGGCACCAGCGCCAGACGCGAATTATAGGTAACCATGTAGACTCTCCTGTCCGCGAACAGCACGAGATCGCCCGAGGGCGTCTCGTAAGCGGCCGTCAGACGCGTGAAGTTCTCGGGGAGAAAATTCGCGTAGTCCGTCATCAGCATCGGCCTCTTGTAGGTTTTCTGTCGAGATCGACCGACCATAGGCGTCGTTCGTGCGCGACGTACAATCGGCCGTTCGACACCAGCACGACGTCCGGGCGCCGCAGGGCGCACAGATCCGTCTCGACGTCCACCGTCGTGGTTCGTCGTCGTCGTCGTCAGGTGGTGGCGCGGTCGTAGTCGTTCTCGGAAATTTGGCGCTTTTCTTAGCGCCGTATAGATGCTGAATAGAAAGAACGTCCTCTAGACCAAGTTTAACGGGGAACGATTTATCGGGCGCGAATCGCGTACATCACCGAGTCCGCGTTGGTCGTGTGCATCAGACTTAGAGCGTGACCGATCTCGGTGCGTCAGGGTTTGAAGCAGATGCTGCGTTCCCGCGGGATTGTCGGTCAGGTATATGTGCCACGGTTCCTGCTCTGTCGACGTGCACCTCCGAGACGAAGTCGACAGTCTCCGGTCGGGTAGAACGCGTGAGCCAGTACCCCGCCGCGACCGTCCAGTTCCGCCGAGCACATTCCGTCCGATCGAGAGCCCGCGTACGTGTGAAGACCCTCGCGAAACGATATAAGAATGTCGGGGTTCTGCGAATCGCGCTCGAAGGTCAGCGACGAATTCGCCGTCCACAGATCAAACGCGGCTTGAGCCGTTCTCAGCATCTGCGTAGTGGCCAGGTGGAAGTTCTACCTGAGATGCGTCTTCGACCATTTGCGCGTGAGCGGGCGTACGTGCGCTCCGACACGTCCTCGACGCCGCATCGCGGTTTGCGCATCAGATTCAGCGTCTCCTCGTTCAATTCGCCGTTGCCGGGTAATCGGTAGTATTCCTGGAACAGCTCGACAGCCTGACGGAGATCTCGGTCGGTGCTTCCCGGACGAAGACCTCTGTAGATCGTTGTCCAGATATCCATATTTTCCGCAGATATCGGGTCGCCGTCTCGCTCTCGTTGGACTCGCGGTTCGCCGCGACGACGACGGCGATCGCGCACAGAGCGACGCGCGCGAGCGACATCGCCGAGAAGAGGGGTGGAAACGAGAAGCGACGCGCGTCACGGCCGGAGCGCGATTGACGGAGGTACGGGTCAACAGGTGTCGAGGAGCGTCGTGACGCGGGGTAGGGGAATATTTTTAGGGCGAGAATCGCTAGACGCGCGAGACAGGGCGTTGTCGCGTCGGACGAGGAAAGTCGTTTTTCGCGTTTCAGGAAGATCGACATCCGGGAGATGAGTCTATCTCGCGGTCAGGAAATCGGCGTCCGGGAATGAGCGTATTTTTTTCGCGATTGACGTCAGGGGACGACTCCGTTTTTCGCGGTCAGGAAATCGACGTCCGGGGATGACTCTGTCCGACGACTCGCGTTTTTCCGTTCGAGATAAGCGATTCTTCCAACAAAGAAAAAAGGGAGTAGGGGTATTGCGTTTTTCCCGTTTCGAAGGAAAGAAACGTCCGGAGACGAGATCTATTTTCGCGCTTTTACCGCAGATATCGTCATTCGCGCGGTATATAAGAGCTACGCGTTCGCGAGTCCTCGTCAAAGTTTCCAGTCTATCGTAGCGTTTTTTCGTCAAAGTTTTCCCCAGTCGCTCGTATCGTTTTTTGTGATGGAGCAGCTCAGAGATCTCGTTATGACTTGCCACGCGTTGAGGGTCAACGCCGAGGTCGCGTCGAGCCAGGCGAAATTTTGGCCGAGAACGCGGAAGGGCTCTACCACGCGGTGGAGAACATAATGAGCAATACACCGGCGTCTCTGAGAGTCAGATTCTTCCTCGATGAGAGGAAAATATCTTTCAAAAAATGTGAGTATTCGTTTTTTTTTTCGTTTCTCTGTTGCGCGAAACGAGCGATAATCGCGCATTTTTTCCTTTTTTTCCTTCCAGATACAGCGCGATAAAAATCGTAAAGGACATGCGAAAAGAGCTGATCGACGAGGGCGTTGACCGACGTTCAGACCCTCGAGCGCGAGTCGCGCAAGTTCAGCGCTCTCTTCGGAGACGCGGGATCCTCGCGATCCCGCGGGACTGGAGAGCGAGGCGACAACGACGACGACACCGATACGGAGAGGCGACTTAGCACGGAGAGGCGAGCCAGCGACGACACCGGTGCCGAAAAGAGAGTCAGGCGCGACGACACCGCTGTCGCCGTCGAACCGTCAATCGTAACGCTGGATTGAGCGTTCGATCTGTATATCAGTGTTACGTATTACAATAACAATATCGTCGTTTACGTGTACACGATCTGTATATTAGCGTTACGTATTAAAAATAACAATATTGCAATCGTCGTATTTATCTCTCGATTCTCTTTTTCCCTCTCCGTGTATTAGTCACGCTCGCGTAATCGCGCGGCGTCGTTACAAAATAAGAAGTATAAAAATAATAAAATAAGAAATAAGAAAAAGATAAGGATAAATGAGAAAGGATAAAGGAGAAAGGAGAAAATGATAAATGAGGATAAAGGAGAAAGGAGAAAGGAGAAATGACAAGGAGAAAGGAGAAAGGAGAAAGAGAAAGGAGAAAGAGAAAGGAGAAAGGAGAAATAAAGACAGAGAAAAGGAGAAAGAGAAGGGAGAAAGGAGAAAGGAGAAAGAGAAAGAGAAAGGAGAAAGGATAAATGAGCAGGGAGAAAGGAGAAAGGAGAAAGGAGAAAGGAGAAAGGAGATAAGGAGTAAAGGAGAAAGGGAGAAAGGAGAAAGGAGAAAGGAGAAATGAGAAGGAGAAAGGAGAAGGAGAAAGGAGAAAGGAGAAAGGAGAAAGGAGAAAGGAGAAAGGAGAAAGGAGAAAGAGAAAGGAAAAGGAAAAGGAGAAGGAGAAAGGAGAAAGGAGAAAGGAGAAAGGAGAAAGGAGAAAGGAGAAAGGAGAAAGGAGAAAGGAGAAAGGAGAAAGAGAAACGGAGAAAGGAGAAAGGAGAAAGGAGAAAGGATAAAGGAGAAAGGAGAAAGGAGAAAGGAGAAAGGAGAAAGGAGAAAGGAGAAAGGAGAAAGGAGAAGAGAAGGAGAAAGGAGAAAGGCGAAAGGAGAAAGGAGAAGAGAAGCGCGCGCGGGGCCGCCGCCGCCGGGGGGGGGGGGAGAGAGAGCAGGGAGCAGGAGCAGGGAGCAGGGAGCAGGGAGCAGGGAGCAGGGAGCAGGGAGCAGGGAGCAGGAGCAGGGAGCAGGGAGCAGGGAGCAGGAGCAGGGAGCAGGGAGCAGGGAGCAGGGAGCAGGGAGCAGGGAGCAGGGAGGCAGGGAGCAGGGAGCAGGGAGCAGGGAGCAGGGAGCAGGGAGCAGGGAGCAGGGAGCAGGGAGCAGGGAGCAGGGAGCAGGGAGCAGGGAGCAGGGAGCAGGGAGCAGGGAGCAGGGAGCAGGGAGCAGGGAGCAGGGAGCAGGAGCAGGGAGCAGGGAGCAGGGAGCAGGGAGCAGGGAGCAGGGAGCAGGGAGCAGGGAGCAGGGAGCAGGGAGCAGGGATCATTTATCATTTATCATTTATCATTTATCATTTATCATTTATCATTTATCATTTATCATTTATCATTTATCATTTATCATTTATCATTTATCATTTATCATTTATCATTTATCATTTATCATTTATCATTTATCATTTATCATTTATCATTTATTCATTTATCATTTATCATTTATTCATTTATCATTTATCATTTATCATTTATCATTTATCATTTATCATTTATCATTTATCATTTATCATTTATCATTTATCATTTATTATTTATTATTTATTATTTATTATTTTTATACTTCTTATTTTTGTAACGACGCCGCGCGATATCGCGAGCGTGACTAATACACGGAGAGGGAAGAAAGGGAATCGAGAGATAAATACGACGATTGCAATATTGTTATTTTTAATACGTAACGCTAATATACAGATCGTGTACACGTAAACGACGATATTGTTATTTTAATACGTAACACTGATATACAGATCGAACGCTCAATCCAGCGTTACGATTGACGGTTCGACGGCGACAGCGGTGTCGTCGCGCCTGACTCTCTTTTCGGCACCGGTGTCGTCGCTGGCTCGCCTCTCCGTGCTAAGTCGCCTCTCCGTATCGGTGTCGTCGTCGTTGTCGCCTCGCTCTCCAGTCCCGCGGGATCGCGAGGATCCCGCGTCTCCGAAGAGAGCGCTGAACTTGCGCGACTCGCGCTCGAGGGTCTGAACGTCGGTCAACGCCCTGTCGATCAGCTCTTTTCGCATGTCCTTTACGATTTTTATCGCGCTGTATCTGGAAGGAAAAAAGGAAAAAATGCGCGATTATCGCTCGTTTCGCGCAACAGAGAAACGAAAAAAAAAAACGAATACTCACATTTTTTGAAAGATATTTTCCTCTCATCGAGGAAGAATCTGACTCTCAGAGACGCCGGTGTATTGCTCATTATGTTCTCCACCGCGTGGTAGAGCCCTTCCGCGTTCTCGGCCAAAATTTTCGCCTGGCTCGACGCGACCTCGGCGTTGACCCTCAACGCGTGGCAAGTCATAACGAGATCTCTGAGCTGCTCCATCACAAAAAACGATACGAGCGACTGGGGAAAACTTTGACGAAAAAAACGCTACGATAGACTGGAAACTTTGACGAGGACTCGCGAACGCGTAGCTCTTATATACCGCGCGAATGACGATATCTGCGGTAAAAGCGCGAAAATAGATCTCGTCTCCGGACGTTTCTTTCCTTCGAAACGGGAAAAACGCAATACCCCTACTCCCTTTTTTCTTTGTTGGAAGAATCGCTTATCTCGAACGGAAAACGAGAGTCGTGGACAGAGTCATCCCCCGGACGTCGATTTCCTGATCGCGAAAAACGGAGTCATCCCCTGACGTCAATCGCGAAAAAAATACGCTCATTCCCCGGACGCCGATTTCCTGACCGCGAGATAGACTTATCTCCCGGATGTCGATCTTCCTGAAACGCGAAAAACGACTTTCCTCGTCCGACGCGACAACGCCCTGTCTCGCGCGTCCTAGCGATTCTCGCCCTAAAAATATTCCCCTACTCCGCGTCACGACGCTCCTCGACACCTGTTCGACCCGTACCTCCGTCAATCGCGCTCCGGCCGTGACGCGCGTCGCTTCTCAGTTTCCACCCCTCTTCTCGGCGATGTCGCTCGCGCGCGTCGCTCTGTGCGCGATCGCCGTCGTCGTCGCGGCGAACCGCGAGTCCAACGAGAGCGAGACGGCGACCCGATATCTGCGGAAATACTGGATATCTGGACAACGATCTACAGAGGTCTTCGTCCGGGAGCACCGACCGAGATCTCCGTCAGGCTGTCGAGCTGTTCCAGGAATACTACCGATTACCCGGCAACGGCGAATTGAACGAGGAGACGCTGAATCTGATGCGCAAACCGCGATGCGGCGTCGAGGACGTGTCGGAGCGCACGTACGCCCCGCTCACGCGCAAATGGTCGAAGACGCATCTCAGGTAGAACTTCCACCTGGCCACTACGCAGATGCTGAGAAACGGCTCAAGCCGCGTTTCGATCTGTGGACGGCGAATTCGTCGCTGACCTTCGAGCGCGATTCGCAGAACCCCGACATTCTTATATCGTTTCGCGAGGGTCTTCACACGTACGCGGGCTCTCGATCGGACGGAATGTGCTCGGCGGAACTGGACGGTCGCGGCGGGGTACTGGCTCACGCGTTCTACCCGACCGGAGACGTCGACTTCGTCTCGGAGGTGCACGTCGACAGAGCGGAACCGTGGCACATATACCTGACCGACAATCCCGCGGGAACGCAGCATCTGCTTCAAACCCTGACGCACCAGATCGGTCACGCTCTAAGTCTGATGCACACGACCAACGCGGACTCGGTGATGTACGCGTTCGCGCCCGATAAATCGTTCCCCGTTAAACTTGGTCTAGAGGACGTTCTTTCTATTCAGCATCTATACGGCGCTAAGAAAAGCGCCAAATTTCCGAGAACGACTACGACCGCGCCACCACCGACGACGACGACGACGACGACGACCACGACGGTGGACGTCGAGACGGATCTGTGCGCCCTGCGGCGCCCGGACGTCGTGCTGGTGTCGAACGGCCGATTGTACGTCGCGCACGAACGACGCCTATGGTCGGTCGATCTCGACAGGAAAAACCTACAAGAGGCCGATGCTGATGACGGACTACGCGAATTTTCTCCCCGAGAACTTCACGCGTCTGACGGCCGCTTACGAGACGCCCTCGGGCGATCTCGTGCTGTTCGCGGACAGGAGAGTCTACATGGTTACCTATAATTCGCGTCTGGCGCTGGTGCCGACCTGGCCGAGATCCTACGCCGAGCTCGGAATTCCCGCGGACGCGAGGATCAACGCCGTAGGTGAGCACGAACAAAGGGCGGACCTTCGTGATATACAACGATCAGATCGTGGGCGAGATGGACGATTGCTCGATGAGAATCGTAAAATTTTACGCGATCGAGAAGATATTTCCGGGGATACCCTCCGGCGTAACGTTGGCGTTTCGGTACACGGACGGTAATCTGTATTTCGTCGGAAGGAAACAGTTCTACAGATTCAACGACTTTGCGAGGACCGTGACGGCGGCCGGTAGATTTAACCTGGGGATCCTCGGCGTCGCTTGCCCGAGAGACGGACTGCTGCAGCAGTTGCGGGATCTCTTGAATCGATTCGTCAGAATTGACGCGCTCGCGAGCGGCGATGATCCGTCGGAGGAAGGGGAGGAACGGGAAACGGAGCGATAAATCGCGGTTTTGCGCGTCACCCTTGAATGGTATATATACCATCATCCCCTGAGACTGCCATTATTGCGCGATCAGTCTCGCGACGATATGTATTCGCCGCCGCAGCCCGCGCACTTCGAGGCGCGCTACTCCGACGGAGACCGCGATAACGTCGCCGGTGGAGCGAGAAAGAGAGGACTCGACGAGCGATCGGCGGAACCGAGCCAGAGCAACGGCGACGAGCGGAAAAAGACGTGAGTCGACGCGCGATCTCATCGTCGCGACTGTTTCGTCGTTGTCACGATTCTCGTCGTTTCACAGACGCAGAGTCTCGAGGCGCGACGCGGAGCGTCCGCAGCGGATTCTGGGAAGGAGGTACGAGTTGACAAGAACGGGGTACAAGTTCGTCGAGGTCGGTGTCGCCGTCGTGCTCCCCTGCTACGTGACCATCGTCATAGGGGATTGCCACGGCAAGGAGATATCGCTCTCGCCCGAAACGTGGAGGGAGTTTCTCGATCAGAGGCGCGTCGTGCTGTCCCACCTGTACAGCGGCGAGAACCACGCTCCGCCGCCCCCGATGTGCCTAGCTGACGGAAACCTGACGCTGAGATTCGGGAGGATACACAATCAACCTATCCTGCGCATAGACACGTCGACGACGCGTCTCGTCGCGTCGATGAGCACGGTGCTGTTCCTGTTCGATCTGGAGCTGTGCGTCAACCGCGTCATCGTCACTCTGTCCTCGATGAGCGGCAGGATCGACTCGAGGCTGTCGCGCTTCCTCGCCGTCGCGGCTACCGTGGCGGATCCCGCGAACGTCTCGAGGGCGATACGCGAGAGCGAGACCTTCGACCGCGGCGATATCGTCGACTGCGAGTTGGCCGCTCTGTGCTTCGGTAAAGAGAAATCGTAACGATGTAGCGGTAGTGAGAAACAATAAAGAAAAAAATAAACCTTATTGTCTAGCTTTCATTTTTTTCCCTATATCCGAAACAAGGTAGGAAAGAGGCGGGAAAATGAGAAAACGAAAATTACTCGAACAAGCGTATATTTCTCCCACGAGATACTACATCTCAAAAGTTGCCTCGCCCGCTCTCGTAGGTGAGATTCTTCGTCTCCCTCTGGACCCCCGGAACCTTCTTCAGATCGTCCGCCACGAGATCCATCATCTGCAGCATCAACTGCCGCTTGCGATCCGCGCGCGAGAGAGAGGTGAGAAACTGAGCTCTCACCTTCGCGTATCTCCACCATTCGCGCTTGTCCCTGCTGACGATGTCCTTGACGTCGAAGACGTCCATGCGAATCAGCTGAGACCCGACCTCCCCCGGCGACCTGATGGTGAAGAGTCTTCGGTCCTTCATGCTCGAGACGTTACTGCGGTACGCGATCCAGGTCGCGATCCGACAGATCGAACAGCGCGTCGAACCCGCCGCCGCCGTTCTCCTCGTCCTCGCGCGACTCGCTCGCGCCGTACGCGTGATCCGTCGAGACCGCGCGCGACGCGAGAGCGTCCACGGGCGGATCCGTGGAGACCGCGCGCGACGCGGAAGCGTCCGCCGCCTTGACGGTCGACGCACCGTTGACGTGATTCTCGTGTTCGCTGATTCACTCGTAGAACGTATCGTGCGTCATCAGGCCCTTCACCAGCGACGAGTACACCTTAGACGGAAATTGGGCGCGAACGAAACGATACATATCGTCCACGGAACAGGTCGGACTCACCGGACCTTCCTTCAGCCACAATCCGTAGAGCTCCGTGATCGCGCTTCTTATCTCCTCGCCCTCGCGCGCGCGACGCGCACCGGTGTCCCTCTGATTCGCCAGGTATCTCGACACGCTCGCGAGAAAATCTCTCAGGTTTCGCGTCGCCGAGCGCTCGGGTCTCCATATCTCGTTCAGAAGGTCGACCAGGGCGAAGGTCGGCGATTTGACCTCCGTCCGCGCGCCCAAGAGCGAATCGTCCAGGATCGCCATTATCTCCGCGTCCTTCTGCTGACTCTCCGCGACGTTCATGTCGACGTTCCTCCTCGCGCTCTCGACCGAGTCTCGATAGACGTCTCTCGCGCTACCCCGCGTTTTATATAGGATCGAGCGATCCGATGGAACGAGGAGTCCTCTCCGCCGACAATCGCCCGATAAAACGAAGAGTCCTCTCCGCCGATTATCGCCCGATAAAACGAAGAGTCCTCTCCGCCGATTATCGCGGAGGGCACCTTCGGACCTCAGGGCTGCGCCGTTATCGCCCCGATAAAACCCGACTCTAGAACGCCCCGCTATCGCCCCGACCGCATCCGTCGTCCTCGCGCACCCCCCGGCGCCCCCGTCCCCGAGAGTCGCGCGTGGCGACCTCGCCGCCCCGCGAGAGAAACAAAGTCTTGCCCCCGGGGGAAAAAAAATTTCACCGCGCCGCCCCTGACCGAGCCCCGGGGGGACGATCTCGACGATCCGCCCCTGGGCGCGGGGAGGTCCGCTGCGGTAAGGGGAAAGAAATTTTCCTCTCGCACCCCACCTGCCTCTCGCCCACCGCTTACGGCTCCCCCCACGACCCGACGCAGCCCGTCCCGACCCCCCGGACGGAGCTCCCATCAATTTAAACTGTCGGCTGTATCCCTACTGACGTCGTACTAACATATTTCGTCGAAACTCCAGAAATACCCACTTATTTTATAGCTATAGTGCTGTGCAAATTTCCCAACACAATTAAGCTCTTAGAAAATGTCAACTTGAGAAGCAAGCAACAATTTGTACAATGGGGAGCAGAAATGAGTTCCGAGCTCGGTGCAGAGCGGTGTAGATGAGCGCGCTATCTCTAGGTGGGTTTCCGACTTACTTACAGCCACGGTCGATAAAAGGTTCAAATGCAGAACCGCGAACGCGTAAAAATGGTCAGTCACGCGTATTGCTTGCGCGTGCATTTGATGAAAAGAAACATTTTTAATACAATTTGATACACACAATTAATATTTATTACATAAAATATAACAATCACAGGTGATTATGTTGTAATCATAATCACAGTCAGTCACGCTGTATTGCTCGCGCGTGCATTTGATTAAAAAAAATCATTTTTAATACAATTAATATTTATTACATACAATATAACAATCATAGGTGATTATGTAATTATAATTATATTATGCATCTGTAACTATATTATTCCACCGACTAAGTATGTGTTTACCGGAATAATATAATTACAGATAATATGATAATTATAATTACAACATAATTTCCTATAATTATTCTATTGTATATGTAATGATAATATATATATATATAAAAAATTGTTTTGCAATATTTTATGATTTTTACGATGTCGCATTATTTTCAGTATCTTATTTATAAGTAAATAAAATATTAAAATTAAATTAAGTAAATTAAGGATTAATCGGATACGAAATCTATTTTGTAATATTTCATAAATTTATAGATTTTTCTAATTTCAACATTAAGTTTATAATGCGATTTTCATCCATTTTTGCTTTTTACAAAATGTAATTATCTATTTCCTAAAATTGAAATATCTTCTTATAAGAAGAAAATATTGTTATGTGCAAGTGATGGTATCTCGTGTTTATGGTAATTGGAATTATTTTCTGCGAAAGAGGAAGCCATTTTTTATGTGCTACGGAAATTGTAAAGAAATATATAAAGTCTACGATATTATCACGTTACTGTTAGCCATTATTTTTACAAATATTATTTTATTTTTATTATTTTTTATATAATAAATAAAGGATTAATCGGATAGAAAGATATTCGTAACATAATATGTTGCCGAGATGTTTCGAGATGTTCCTTGTCTTAATATTTGGTGGTTCTGGAAAGAACCGATTGTTTTGCTTCCCCTTGGAGCGAATTTTGATAATCCGTCCAATAGCCATTTCTTTCGATAATATGATCTATCGTGCACTAACATATAGCGTTTTCGAATTTTGATTTGTTGACTTGACCCGACTCGGGTCAGATTAAAAGATCGGAAAAATGATAATGAAATATTAAAATCTGCCACGATAATGCTAAGAATCTTTGATCGATGTTAAGGAACGCTTTCTGTTATGATAGTTTAGAGTCATCGAGTTTCAAACCGAACTTTTGATCTGACTGAATCGGGTTGAGTCAACAAATCAAAAAGCACCGAGCTTGGAACTCATTTCTGCTCCCCATTGTACATGATCTAATATTTGCGGGTCACGTTATTAAAGACGTAACGCGTTACTTCCAAGACGAGTGGAAAGAAGTGATTGTGCTTCCAATGCCAGAACATTTCGCTGTTCCAGGTTTGCTAGATGATGGCTTTGCAACGTGGGGACCTGTATTTTATAGGTAATATACATATATGATTAGAAAAAAATAGTTGTAACAGTTAAAATTTAATCCATTAAAGTATGGGAATATTTTTACGCTTTACAACTAAACATTCAGATATTTGTATGTATATTCTTATTGCTATAATAAGGGAACCTCGCAAATCAGAAAATTCTGATTTTGATGAAACTTTACACTCGTATACACTATTTATTCTCCCTAAATATGTGTAAGATTTTATCAAAATCAGAATTTTCAGGTTGGCGAGGATTTCTTGTAAGTTGGTTTCAGTACATGCCTGTATAAGTATAGGACAAATAATTTTTATGGATACTATAACTGGTCAATTTATTCAAACAAGTTCTTATATTTTTTACAATAATGACAAATAAATAATAACAGTAAACATATTTTTTAGATATATGCGATATCTTTTGCAAACATTTCAGTAAGAATTGTGGCAAGCTCAAACATAATCATATTATTAAAAGTTGCAATATTTATAAAGAAAGTTGTATATGATAATTATATTTTTGATATAAATTTACTGTAGTGATCGATGCACATTTTTGATAAATTGTTTAAAAAAACTTGTATTTTTATATAAATGTATATTATAACTTTTCTTCACATCTGAAATCAAGAGTCCGGCCTATTTGATAATTCATTTTTAAACTTGCTGTCTAATTAATATTGGAATGTGAGCAATTATAATATATTAAAGTTATGGAAGCAATAAATTGGAAGAGAATTTAATAGGTATTCACAATTCCACGCGTTAATTTACAAATGATTTTTAGAGATGAGGATATTATTTATGATGAAAAATTAGATCCTATTGGGCGTAAAATGGAAATAGCATTTTTAATTGGGCGTGAAATAGGACGACGATGTTTAAGTTCTACCTCGAAAAAATCGAAGTAATATATTTGTACCTCGAAAAAATCCAAGTAATATCTTTACCTCGAAAAAATCGAAGTAATATCTTTACCTCGAAAAAATCGAAGTAATATATTTGTACCTCGAAAAAATCGAAGTAATATATTTGTACCTCGAAAAAATTGAAGTAATATCTTTACCTCGAAAAAATCGAAGTAATATATTTGTACCTCGAAGAAATCCAAAAGTTATCTTTATTTTTAAAAAATATTACAACCCAAGTGACACATCACAAAATTGTGTTACCTTTTATTCAATCCAAGTGATTATCTATTTAAAAAAAAAGAAATGATATCTTTAAATTGCGCCAATTAAAAATTTTTAAATCCATCAGGGAATACAAGGTACTTAAACAATATGTATTTTGTAATAAAATAAAAGATTTAATCACAAACAATTACAGACAGAGGTATAACAATACAAAATAAACATGTTTTATTAAAATTAATACATTTTTCTTGTAAAAAAAAACTTGGCGCTGCTAGACCTCGAAATATAATAAAGTACTATGTCGAATTACATTAAGTACAAATTAAAATTACAAGAAACTTTTTTTACAATGAAACTTATATACTAAAGAAACGTTTCGAGGTCTAGCAGCGCCAAGTTTTTTTTACAAGAAAAATGTATTAATTTTAATAAAACATGTTTATTTTGTATTGTTATACCTCTGTCTGTAATTGTTTGTGATTAAATCTTTTATTTTATTACAAAATACATATTGTTTAAGTACCTTGTATTCCCTTGATGGATTTAAAAATTTTTAATTGGCGCAATTTAAAGATATCATTTCTTTTTTTTAAATAGATAATCACTTGGATTGAATAAAAGGTAACACAATTTTGTGATGTGTCACTTGGGTTGTAATATTTTTTAAAAATAAAGATAACTTTTGGATTTCTTCGAGGTACAAATATATTACTTCGATTTTTTCGAGGTAAAGATATTACTTCAATTTTTTCGAGGTACAAATATATTACTTCGATTTTTTCGAGGTACAAATATATTACTTCGATTTTTTCGAGGTAAAGATATTACTTCGATTTTTTCGAGGTAAAGATATTACTTGGATTTTTTCGAGGTCCAAATATATTACTTCGATTTTTTCGAGGTGCACCACGCGTGCTTGGCGTCTTTTTTTGTACCTTTTTGTAAAAGGTAATTTTGTACGGATATCATACCTTTTTGTAATATTACGCATCTTATATGAAACAGTATATCTTATTTTTCAAGGTATTACGTATACCACCCGTTACTTAGTTTTTTTCAAAGGTACAAAGATAACTACGTGTACCACTTGTTACTTAGGTTTTTTCGAGGTACAAATATAATACTTCGATTTTTTCAAGGTTTTTACATAACGCAAAACGGTTTTATTTTATGATTCAAACATCAATTTTCTTACGAATATAATTTACTAATGGCTTTATTAACCCTAGAAGGTACAACCGAGGTTATTTATTAATAATTAACATAGTATCGTCTTGAATTTTCTTTATATCAATTTATTTATATATCTTATAATAACGTTTTATGTAATAATCTATAAACATATTATTAGTTTTAATAACATGTATGTATGTATATAAATGTATTAAAATTATAGAATATATATTCAGACACTATAATATATTAACAGTATTCAATATAATTATTATAATTCCTAATCAAATTCTGGATTTAAATAATATTATAATTTTAGTCTATATATATGATTATTTTATGTAGAATAAATTATTATAGGATTTGTAGAAATAACCTTCAAATATATAAACGTATATAGTACAATAATACATGTATATAGTATCAAAAGCAAAAAGTCATATGAGTTTCTTTCTTGCATTATTATGTCAAAATAAGTTGAAATTTTTATGCGTTATTACGTACACTTTACCATATCTAGATCACATATTGATATTTATGTTGTAAATAAAACTCTTAAGTCCGACGCAATAATTCTATACAAATACACTGATTTCTTTAGTATAGATTGAAGTACTTGACAACAGTTCCCTCTTAACAAACGCACAGTCACACTTACTGTCATTCAGCTCAAGTCGTTACAACAATGCTCTTTCCGTTTTACTACATAAACGATAATATTTGTCAGGATGATTTCTTCGCGATATGGACCATCCATCAATATACTTAATAACTACTGCTGTATTAAGTATATTATATAGTATTATACAACAAAGATGGTTCAGGATTTTTAGACTCAATGTTTTACAAAGAATAACGTTATGTAATTAATAAAAGGCGCTCTTTAAAAGGAACACTATTCTATATAAGAATTAAAAGCTAGAATATATTTGTAGATATTTAAATCGCAATATTATATGAATTACATATTAGCCAATGTAAATTTATCTGGTTGAAATGGTGACAAAAGTTTATATGCGCTGACTTCATATATTTTACTTTTCTCATCAATTCCATTATCTTATTTGAATTTTTTCGTGGTAGACCTCGAAATTCCTTAGTATTCCTAATCTCTTTATATAAAATTTAATGAAAGTCGCCGAACGTGTTTCTAAAAATTTTGCATTAAACGAAAACGCAAGCTATATAAGTTCCACAGCATTGTTAACCGTAATACAGTGTAGCAAATAATGTTCGCACGTTAATTTTAAAGTTTGTACATCATATTAAATTTACTCCGAGGCACGTTAGTTTTATAACTTGTGACTGTGTGCATTCGATTTTTTCCATGGTTTTCTTACGCGCAAAACACCCTGTATATGACCAATGCATTCTCGTCTACGATCGCTAGTCGGCATGCTGCATTCCACCGAATTGCAAGTTATATACTTCTATATGTATCATATATATTCTTCGAATCACATTAATTATGGCATATTTACACATATAATACACACACACACACACACACACACACATCTTGTTTTTTGAGCAACAGAGAGCGTAATTAATTACTTTGCAAATAGAGTATGCAGAGCATCCCGGAAACTGACATACAGTGTATAGCACGTTGACAATCATATCCATTTTATCGTTAGTAACTTTGCGTAATTGAAATCAAGTAAAATTTTGATTGGAAAAGTTATACTAAGATTAATTGAAAAAAGTACTCTTGTTTACTTATATTAATTGATATTTTCACATATATAATTCTGATTAAATTAATAACTCCAAATATTAAATAACCTTCTAATTTAAATAGAACTCAATAGAATTTAAAAAATTAATTAAAGAGTCATCAAAGAGTTAATTTATATTCCTATATTATTCGTGGACACGCGTATACACTGTATATGTATGCAATCTATCGTTTGTGCAATACCGTGTAAAACTTGAATTTTGCAATAGATAAAAAAGAAATTTGTCCGTTTTTGTTGTCTTTAATATTATTACCATTTTTTTAAAAGAAAATAATTTTAAATATAAAAAAATCTGCAAAAATTATAATCGCGCATTTTCGTGATAAATACCTGCGTTGAAACTTTTGTGCAAGAAAAACAATGTAAATTTTTAATATTTAATTAAGTAGATATTAATGTAAAAAAATAGAACTCGTTTACATGAATTAAATAATGTATTAATTTAGAAATTCAATATTATGCCATTTCATAATTTATACAAATATTTGGGCCAGTTATAACGATGTAATTAATATGGTGAAAGTAATAATAACGAACTTCGCTTCCGCTCCTTTCAAGTACATATTCATTAGAACAGTAGCACTGATCGATCAAACTTTGCCTCGCGGAGGAGATATAATCCGTCGAAATTGGCAATGACATATCTTGACAATAAATTATGTGTGCGATTGGAAGCATTTATGGGACTAACATCAACTGGAGTCATCGCATTTTGAGTTCAATAATCCAAAAGAGGGACATTAGCGGCACAATATTTTTCCTAATAAATTTCTCGGTGTTTCCACAGACTACACATTGATTAAGTTTCACCAGTGTATAATATTGTCCAACCTCTCCCAATGCCTCGGCCAGATGGCTCGAAATTTAATCTCAACGTATATGGATCTGTATCCACAAGTTTTCCTAAATTCTTCGTAATATACCACTCTGCTTTCTTGCGATCGCATGTACCACAATATATCTCCATCAGGCGCTTGTAAATAACAATTATGACGGTTTAATTCTTGTAGGTATCGCATTTTTACAATCGTTAATAGTGTATTTATCTACTACTACTGATTTACTCTCGGTATTTAGAACATTATTGCTAGTAATACTATCCACACTTGGTGATCGCTGAACCTTGGACCTTAAACAGACATACATTTATGTGCATATTTTTCTATTACATGTGTAAAATTTTAAACTATAATTTATATAATTTCTAAAGTTTTATACCTCGTATCGACTATTCTAGCAGGTACATCATAAATCCATACATTTATATCACTACTAAATATATTATATAAGTACATTCCTAATCTCTGCCATTATAATGAATACCTTATCTGCAAATAAAATTCAGGCATAAGAAGCACAACTTAAAATTACGTTAAAAAGGAAGATTTAAACTTCTTACTTTATGATAAATTATATAACAGATGCAAGCGCATCACAAGCTGCATACGCACTTGTTCGTCGGTTAAGGTTCTAGCATCCCAGTCACCACACCTGATTTTATCATTTTGTCCATCTCAATGAAGATATTCTTCTAAACTCATGGCAGCTAAACTTTTCCCGGCTCGGTAGATTAAGACTTTCAGCTAAGGTTCTTAGATCAAGAGTTCCATTAACTCTACATCATAATCTTTTACAATCTTCTGCCCATCTTCGAACGAGGCGATTCCCACTTTAAGAATGTGCATACTAGCTAATAATTCCTGAAGGCATAAATGTAATGTTATTAAAATTCAATGTTATGCATAGTTGCGGATAATCTGATCATGAACTATTCGAAACGTTACCTTAAGTTTAGGTGGAATGTATCCAATCTTTCCGATGCGAAACAAAGCAACTACTCCATTGATAGTAGCCAGTTGTAACAGATAGATGGGTCTCTCTTTGACCCATTCGCAATCAAAACCCAGAACACCATCAGACAGATCGCTATCAAAGAAACGTATACAATAAATTAGTAACTTTATTGAATAAGAAATTAATAAATAATGTTCCACTTCTTCCGGGAAGCATATTTTGTAAAGCAGACTTGAGAAACGATCAACATGAAAGCAGAGCGAGTACTGTATTTATAAGCCTAAAGGATTGTTCGAATCAATCCTCCCTGCGGTGTCATGGGTGCGTTCCACTTAACGCTCGCAACGCTCATAGAATCATTTCATCCTTATTGTTTGTCAAATGTTAAACAAGGACCAATGATGCTCACGAGCGTTGTGAGCGTTAAGTGGAACGCACCTAATGTGACATCACACGTTAACCTCACTGACCTTGTTACACCCAGCTGTCAAATCCCGATTCACTCCGTAGAGAAGTGAAATTTCTTAGGTGTAAACGGGTTAATTTCGATTTACTTCAATCGTCTTTCTTCAGCGGAGTAGCGCAAACTCAGTGTAAACGTCAGTTCACTTTGGAGTGAATCGGGATTGGACGGCTGGGTGTAAACTAGGTCACTCACTTTGACGCGTGTGATGATGATGACTCGATCGATCTCTCTCGCGATTTATTTAGAGGATATAAATTACCTCACTTTAACTCGTAAGAGACGAGATTAAGCGAGCGAGCAAGCGAGCGAGAGAGAGCGAGCAAGCGAGCGAGAGAGAGCGTGAGTTTATTATCACGCACGATATAGTTTACTTACGATAGTTTATCACACATTGCACGTTATCACTGTACGAGCCCCGACTGAACGCAACACGTAAACATCGTAAGCCATATAACCTCGACGCGAACGGAATATTTCTTGATGACGCAGACGTCTAAAGCGGCCCATTATTTTTGTACGACTGACTCGCGAGTCCGGCTCGGCGAGCTTGATTCGCGAACCGGACTTGAACGTTTTTCACTACACACACACTCCCGAATCGCGCAAAGCCCGAGTCGATCCAGCCGCGTAGGTTATCTCGCTCCGCGCTGTCATAACACCGCCAGCGGCCAGGCCGCGGGGCGCCCGCAATGCGACTGCACTCAGTACACCAAGTGCACCGGCAGTGTAACTGCACTTAGTACACCAGTGCACCGCTGGCGACACTTTGTTGCTCTAAAATGGAAAATAGCGCCATTAACGTCAAGATTGTGAAAGTGACGCGCTACCTGTGGCGCCACGGCGCGCCGTGGCGAGAGTGTGAAAGTGACGATCTGGAGGACGACGATGACGTATCTTAATTGAAAATTTCACACTTTATCCTATGCATCGTAATATCTCCGCTCGTAGGGCACGTAGCGGAAAAATAAAAACATTTTTCTTATATAAATTTGGTCCAAGCTTTACGATAAGCCTAGTTAGAACTTGATCCGTTCACTGGTTATCCAGATCTAAAAATCTCGGGTACTCGCAACTCGTCGCGCCGCGTATATAGAGCCACGGCTGTCTCGCTCCGCGCGTACTTGGCGCGAGACACTACCGTGTCTCTTGATGAGAAATCCATCGTGGTGGTCCTACTTCTGGTTGAATGAAGGTATTGCTACGGTTCTATTTGCATGGGACATCATTGATAAGGTAATTCTCTATACATCTCTAATACTATTTTACTTAAAAATAGAGTATACTTTTCAAAATAATATAAGAAGAGACTGCAGGAATTCTTTATATGCATTTTTAATGTTATAGGTATCCACAAAATTCTAAAATACTTTCTTTGCATTTATGTATATTTTTAAGTTTAATAAAAAATATCAAAATTACTGCGGTAACAGCATGCAAGTGATATTTCTGTTGCACCTTGAAGTTAAAGTATGTTCTCAAATTAAATATTTAATGATTACTCTCATCATCGTGAAAGTTTTCGTTTCTAGATTACTGTTTCAAATTCTCGCATGTCGGATTTGTTTGTTATTCGAATTGTACAAGAATCTCTCTATTTGGACGACCAAGGGATTATGAATCCTCTTACATCAGAATCCAATATTATCTCCGATATTAATTCAGTTTTTTCTTTCTCCTATTATATTAAAGGTAATATAAAGTGTATAATATAAAAAAATAATAATTAAAAAATTCTCGAACGTAAATCTTATAAAAGGATGAACTGTGTGTGTGTGTGTGTGTATGTACGCTACTTAAATCCGTCTTCAACTCGCTTAAATGTTCATTTCTTAATGCAATGGAAAAGAAACATACGAATAAAATACAAAATTAACAATTTCTTTCAAAATAAATGGTCTTTTAATAGCACAAATTTTTGTGTGCTATTAATTAATTTACTAAACTATATCTAAACATTTCATGATGTTATTTGTCATAGCACCTGCTATATTGCGCATGTTGCAACATATACTGAGCATAAGAGTGTTTCGGAACGGTATCGATATGTATTGAAAAAGACATATAATAAATACATTCATGTATATTGAAAAACCGTGAGTATATATTTCTGTCTTTAATGCTATTTTTCCATTTTATCTTTACACGTTTGTTTTTGCATATAGTAAAGTATTCTCCTTCGCTTTGGATGTGACTCTCTAATTTTTATTAATTTTTTTCCACATGTCCATAAGTCCTATTCAATTTTTATTTCTTTTTTCTTGTTTTTTATAGTATTAATTTTTAGATTAATCTATTTCAATTCTTTCTATTTTGCTTATAAATATTTGATATAAAAAAATTTTCTTTCTTTTATTTCTTTCCCTTTCTTGTTTATTATTTTACTACTCTTCTTTGTTATTTAATACTTTACATTTCATTACTGTCTCCTGAATTTCTCTATGTATTATCAGAGTTTCACTATTATTTATCTACATCAATTCTTTCTTCATTAATTTTTATTCTATTTTTAATCTTACTTAACAAAATATACTAATAAC
Organism: Harpagoxenus sublaevis; assembly: GCA_030770355.1. Lineage (NCBI taxonomy): Eukaryota > Metazoa > Arthropoda > Insecta > Hymenoptera > Formicidae > Harpagoxenus > Harpagoxenus sublaevis. Next base: position 28,985 of record JASTWR010001179.1, read on the forward strand.
TTTTTTTTTTACTTTGTATCTAATCATGTAATATAATATAATTCCATGTAATATAATAACTTACGTATTCTTTTACTTTTTATATCTCTAAGCAAGTACATATTTTTTTAGAAAGTATTATTAAACGAGTTAAATTAAGTTATATATTATAAATTACTGCTATCTCTTTCCGTATAACTTTTTATATTTTTATATGTAAAAATTATATAAATTATTAATATTATTAATAATATTATATAAAATTGAAATTAGATGCAAACATGCATGCATAAATTTAGCAATAGATTTTACTTTTTTTCCTAACGCAATCTCTGTTATAATGTACTGTATCAATATTCTTAATATTGCAAAATTTCTTATATTAGATCGGCTTTAACTGATTTCTTGATTGCCATGCAAGTTGCTTATGATAATGGACCAACAATTTTGTCACAAGAAATTAATGTAACAGAAGTGATGCATCCTTGGATAAGACAAAATCATTATCCTATTGTACATGTAACACGATACATTCAAAACCATTTTCATATAAAGATAGAAAATGCATCAAAGACTTGGTGGTTTCCTGTAACATATACTATGCCATCAAGACATGTTTCACGTCCTATTTTACATAAGTCGGGAATGGAAATGAGTATATTTGGTTCGACTTTAGAAGATGACTGGATAATATTAAACTTGCATCAAACTGGTAAATATTGATCGATTATTTTATTATATTTTTGCGTTTATTCCGTATAATCAAAGTTAAGCAAAACAATAAAAAATAATTTTAGTTCTATTGAATATGTCAAGGTCAAGATCTTAGAATTCACTCTTATATAGTATTACTTGAAATTTTATTGTTTATATATTTTATTATTAATTGTAGATTATGTTATTCTATAATCTAATTTTGATAATTGCACATGTACACACTTACACAAAAAACTATCATGTTGAAACACCCATATCTACACAATAAATGTCTTCAAGTTCATTATAATTGAATTGATAGGCATTCACTTCATAAAATTTCAAAAATTACTTCTTCAAAAAAAGAGATTAAATAGGCGTTAAATGTATACGTCAGTTGAACATGGTATATGTATACATCAATTAAATGTACATTACCTACAAAATATTGTATGCTAGAAATAAAACGTGATAATGTCTCACTGTTATATTATAACAGTTAAAAATGCACCACTAACTTCAAGAATAGTATAGTTACATGGCATCAATAAAGAAATTGTAGAAGTGATTTGCCATATGAAACTACATTTATAAATATTAAAAACACGAAATAATTTTAAATAAAAAATACTGACATGTGAAATATGTATATTAATGCTTTGTTTTGTTTTTCTTGACCTACGATAAAATTTATTGTAATATATACTACTATTATTACTATATGGTTTGATATTAAAGATATTGTATCTAATAAAGTATAATATGGTTATAATACAATTGTGAAGTTAAGAACTTTAAAAAATATGTGATACTCTGGAATTTATTCCTATAAATTTCAATAAATAATATAAAATATAATAAAAAATATTATTAAAAGAAAATAACCAAATAAGAATTTAAATCTCCAGTGAATAATTGACGAAATTAGCGTAGGTATCGTTTAATTGATTCAACTGGCCGTTTATTTAAAAAACGCTACGTTTCGACCGTAGATTTCGGTCCTTTTCAAGCGTATAGATACACAAATTATTGATTAGTCAGACATAATTCCCAAACTACGCCACATCTAAAAAATAATTTGTGTGTGTGTGTGCGTCGAGATCCAAAGAATTAAAATACAAGAATATAAGTTAGAGAACGACATATTCGTTAGTCGTTCGATTCTCAGTGGAATATTTTCCACGGCTCTGACACGTCTTCGACAATCGAACGACTAACGAATATGTCATTCCAACTTATATTCTTGTATTTTCATTCTTTGGATCTCAACGCACAAATTATTTTTTAGATGTGGCGTAGTTTGAGTATTATGTCTAACTAATCAAAAATTTGTGTATCTATACGCCTGAAAACGACCGAAGTCTACGGTCAAAACGTAGCGTTTTTTAAATTAAAAAGAAATGTTACTCAAAAAAACATGCCATATCTATACATATAGTAGCAAAAACTATTTAACGCTGCTATATCAAATGTAACATCAGTAATATAATTAAAGTATTAAGTAACCCTGTACGCAAATTTTTTCTTTTTTTATTTAAACGTAGAGTCAATGAAAGGTATGTTATATTGTAAAAATTTAAATTTAAAATAAATATATTTCACTTCGAAAGGAGCTAGCAATAAAATTGCATCAAGTTTACAGTAAAGTTATTAATTAAGATTTAGATTAGATGGTGCAAATATTTACATTATTTTAAAATATTTTAAGCTTTATTTTAAGTATTTATTTTAATAATATTTTGTCTCTCTCTCTCTCTCTCTCTCTCTCTCTCTCTTTCTCTTTCTCTCTCGTGTTATTATTTATTTTTTTGATTTATATTCCTTCGAGTCATATTTCTCGACTCTAGGTTTCATATTTACATGTCACATAGCAAATATATTATATTTTATCGGATATAAAATTTTTAATGTCAATATGGCAACGAAGGGATTATGTGTATAAATGTTATTTTAGTTGGCGCAATTTGGTGATTACTTTCTTAGAAAGAATAGACTTGAGATAATAAGATTATAATATATGTTTGTCACGTTAATATTTTTGCTGAAAATTATAATCTGCTTACTCGTGATGTTAAGTCTATTTTTATACAGCAAAACATTCTTATAATATTTTTAAATTATCCAGCTATACACTATTTTTAAATTAGACCATAGAATTTCGATAATCATATCATATTCCTCCTTATCTTTCGACTTTTTATAAGTAATATACATTCAACTGATATATATATACATTATTAAACTTATGCACTTTTCTTTTTTAGGATAAGTTTTAATGATAAATAACATTATATACAATTTATTTTATAACAGGATATTATCGTGTCAACTACGATACTGAGATTTGGCGAAAAATTGCATGTTACCTCAATTCTGAAAACTATAAGAATATTCCTGTTCTTAATCGTGCTCAAATCATCGATGATGCGTTTTATTTTACCATAACGGGCCAGCTCAATGCCTCTATATTTTGGGAACTTACGAGATACCTATGGCGGGAGACAGAATATGTAGCATGGTATCTTATGATCAAAGCTATTGAACGCATATCTTACATCTTCCCTTTTCCAAATATAAATGAATTTTTCAAGGTAAATAATATTTTAAAAAACGGTAACATTTAAACATTATATGTTTTGTAATAAAATAACAATTGACACATAAAATTTGATGAAATTGATACATATAGCTAAGAATGATTCTGTTATTAGTCCAGTCGAGATAGCATTTGAAATCGAAAAAAGTCCTGGACGTGATTTTGTTCTTTTGTATGTTTTGGAGGGTCATGGGTAGTCTAAATTCGGATTTTCGGGATTCTAACTCTGTAGCGTTAGCCGCCATTTTGATTAGAAGGGTGATTTTGTTTTCATTAAATATCTCGCTTATTTTCAACTTTATTGTGAAAGTGGTAATAACCAAACTTGTAGAAAATTAAATTCTCTACAATTTTGGTCCTTATCTTTTTTTACTTAGGATTGATATTTTCGAACTTAAACGCAAAAGTGGAGGTGACATTTTTATTGCATTATCTCGTTTATTTTTATCTTTAGCGCATAAACTATAATAAACAAAGTTGTAGGGAATGAAATTCTGTACAAAGTTGGTCCTAATAATTTTTTCCTAAGGTTGATATTTCCGAACTTAAACCCAAAAGCGGGGGAAATTTTAGTTTTTTTGCAATACAGGGTGTCCCAAAAAGCTCGGACACCGTTTCACTGACAAATTCTGTGGGACATTCTAAGAAGAAAATTCTTATGCGAAAATGTTGAGGCTATAATAGTTTTTGAATTATAAGCATTTAGAGTTAGCGAATCAGACCGCCTAAAGTTGGCGCGCTCAGGTGTGGTACATCGCATAGCAAGTAAAGGTGCTCTTGTGCATTGACTCAGTTTTTAGATATTGACATAATTCAAACGACAAGAAAATTACTTTGAAGCTTTGTCTTATTTATCTGTGATTGTTCAATTTGCTGTATATAAAGATTAATGCAAGCATTATGGAATATCAATAAATACGTATGCACAGCGAACTGTCAAGTTTGTCAAATGAAGTGTGTCACAAGCTAGCCCACCTTCACTTGCTATGCGATGTACCACACCTGAGCGCGCCAACTTTAGGCGGTCTGATTCGCTAACTCTAAATTCTTATAATTCAAAAACTATTACAGCCTCAACATTTTCGCATAAGAATTTTCTTCTTAGAATGTCCCACAGAATTTGTCAGTGAAACGGTGTCCGAGCTTTTTGGGACACCCTGTATATCTCGATTATTTTAAACTTTAGCGTATAAATCGAACTTTACAAGTCGGGATTGTGAGTTGATTAGAGTTCTTGTGCGTTGATCGAAGTTTAAGTTTACGGACGGTACGGATATTCTTATGCGGAAGTTCTAACTTCATAAATAACAATTTACTATCAATAAATTATGTACTATGTTCGCTATGTGAATGCTTTCAGATTACTGTATATTGTATAAGATAAATTTTGGAGGATATATATAGGGTAAGGTTGCTTATATTGTACCGGCTCCTAAATTGTACCATCTCTATATTTCATATATCCGAAGGCGCTAAGCCATCTATAGAGATGGTACAATTTAGGAGCCGGTACAATATCGGCAACCTTCCCCTACAATATATACCGAATAAGATATACTGTATATACAATGATCCAAAGAAAGTCGAGAAATTTTCTAATTATTATGTTGCATCTATATCTTTTTGAAAAAGTATTTTTAAGTACACACACATATATATTTGCAAGCTCCTTGACTTTTTCAGACATAATCAACAAGCCAATAAAAATTTTTTATAATTTTACAATATTTAGACGATTATATCGCTCGACCAATTGGAACCGCTTCTTGGAACAATAGGATACAACGAACATCCAAATGACAGTGATTTTATAAAATGTTTAAGGCAAGAAGCTGTAAAATGGGCATGCGTCCTCAATCTTCCCAACTGCAAGAAAATGGCCTTCAATAAACTGCAATGGCACCTAACAAGTCCTACGTACGTTTATGTTTCAACGTTCTAGTTTTCTCAATCATACTTTTATATTACTTACAATGTTCAAAAATATTTTATAAAGAGATAAGATATATACGTATAAGGTTCTAAACTAAATTTTATAACTTGTTTTTTCAGACGTAATACACTCTTGCCAGGGTGGAAAAAGTGGACATATTGTAATAGTTTAAAGATGGCAAAGGCAAATTTCAAAACTTATAAGACTATATTGGATAGCGCTCTATTTCTAAAATACAGAAAAAGTTTAGAATTCGTGACTTGTTCTGGAGAATATTACATACCTTCCATCACCATAAAAGTTGAAAATCATACTGAATACCTTTTTAACGTAATAGAAGAAAACATTAATGATAATATTATCTTTTTTCATTACAATATTGCAAAAAATGCAAAAAGTAATTCAGTACTTATCATACATTAGCCAATTTGGAGAAAATAAAACCTAAGTAAATACTTTTCTTTTATATAAATATATTCTGCTTGCAATCATAAAATTCATAAAATACGTCATATATCTATACAAATTATCGTTTGTTTGATAATCGTTTATTTTGCTTTTACAGAGAAATTAGCATGGCTGCAGCATTAATTGATATTATAAGCCACGTGTATTCTAAGGAACAACTTGATAAGGTAATGTTTACAAAACGTTATAGTTATACTCGCATGTTATCTTTCCATTTTACTAACTATAAATATGTAATTCTTTTTTTAAGCATAATTCTAATCTAATTGTAGTGATTGTAATGAGAGACTATAAGTTATATGTATAAAAAATAACTGAAAAATTATAATAGCAAGTATATTGTATATGCGGCTGATATTAATTACAGATGATGAATATTAAAATATTCTGTTTTAGGTAATGGAATTTGTAAGAGAAATAAATAGAGAATTACTGATAGAATTCACTACTTGCTCTGATCTTCGGCAAATTAACTCAGAATTTCTTACAAAGGTATTGATTTATATATAAATTTGAAAGTATATTATTATATTTAAAAGACGTAATATTAATATTTATTAGTAAACCTGTGTAACTCTTTATGTCACACACGCTCGATTACATAAAACACATACATGTATGTGACATATATAATCACACAATATTCTCGCATTTTCCACATAACACAATTACTATTTTAAATTTAATTAATTGACGAAGTTACAAGCGCAAACATATATGTGGCGTATATGTACATGCGCATGCCGAGATGGCGCTATGCAGTACTTCCATAAATTGTTTAAATCTGCACCCTATATATACATATATATGAAAAAAAATGGTTAATATATTCTGAATAATTTAATAGTGTATTTTGCTTTTGTTGTAAGTTGTATATTTGTTGTTTTATAAAAGACCAATTCAAATCGTTTAAACACAAAAAAGTTTTTAAATATGCAGAATTTAAATGGTTCATTTTTAATGTTCACAAAACGTTCTCAGCTCATCATATTATTAATTACAAAAAATGGACTAATTTAGAAGTTACTTTGAAAACAAGAAAGACTATCAATATCCAAGCTAATAAATTATTTAAAATAAGTTAAATAAGTGTAAAAATACTAAATAAGATTGTATTTTTCCTAAAAATTGTTCTCTGCTATGTTTATATCTAGTTTAAATGTCTAATATTATTAAATAAAAAATATTGCTTTTATTGTATGTTTATCTCATATACATATATTTTCACGCAATTGTTACTGCTTACTTGTTTAAAATATTTCTTAAAATAAATAAATATTAAACTCGATCTCTCAAGTTAAAAAATTATTTCAAAAAATGAGAAAATGAGAATTATTACATCTTTTATTCCACCGCCGCATATATCTCTGCACGAGTCTCACGGGTAATTGTTCAATCGAAAAGAAACTATATAGATAATAATAGACAAAAAAAGTGAAAACCGAGAATTGCAAGACACATCAATGTATGTACATGCATTCGGTGTCACTGGGATTAAAGACACTTTCTGTCGAAAAATTTTGGAGTGCATAAAAAAGTCCCGAATCATATTTGCTCATTATTGCATCGATCCACAGTGCTGCAATTTTGTAATAATCGCGTCTTTTGAGAATTTTAGAATTAATCGTAAAAAAAATTTTTTAATCTTGTTGTATACAGCACACGCGGTGCTAGCACCCTTAAAATAATGGCTTCCTCATGTATGCTTTAATTCGCTTATAACAATCAGTATCAGTGTGTTACGCCGCCCCTGTGCACACATATGCATGCATGAACCCGTAATACATACGAAATAAATGTTGTAGTTGCATTGAACATGCGAAAATATTGTGTATATTGTCTTTTATAATACTAAAATCATTTATTTGTTAACAACATGTGGAATAAATTATAAATTTATTTGTAACATATTAATAATTTGAAATTATTTTATAGACTTGTGAATTTATTCTAAATGACAAAGCGAAAATAATTTCGGATACTAAGAAGAAGATTGATATACGTTTGTCTCAAATCAAGTATCAAATAAACAGTTTTGTTTCTGTGTTTGGAATCAGTCCCGGCCGAAAAATAGAAGACTGCAACGCTTGACATCATATTGTATTCAACTACATCTAAAACTATAACGTAAAACAATAGCATACATCATAGATTCATTAAAATATTTTCTTCGGACATTTTTTTTCATATATCTCTTATGCTACTCCTTTATTTATTTAGATTTATAATGTTATTTGTGTCTATATATAAATTATTTATTATTTATGTATGTTTAGTAGCGTCTATACAAGTACATGCATGTAATATAATGATAATAATTATTAATATATTTTGATATATACGATAATATTAGTATGTTATTTATATTAATAACATATTAATATACATGTATTTTAGTAATTAATAGTATATTATTATCAATGTATAATTAATTTACAAAGAATCTCTTTAAAAGAAGCAAAACAAGATGAAAAGTACACGCGCCTATTGTAAGAAAGTCGTTTTGTGAAATAATGTTATTTTAATCAAAATACAAATTATAGAAAATAACTGTATGTGCTGTAAAATAACATTTTAATAATAAATATGTATGTGGTACACCCATGTGTTTCAGGGTTAAGTACTTTAAATAAAATAAATTTAATTTAGAAATTAAATCTTGCGCGCGATATTATTTCTGATATATTTCCAACAAAAATTTCATATCTATTAATTAAAGAAATAAATATAATGCCTTTAAGCCATTATTCGGGAATCATTCACAAATGAGAAAACATTCTATATATGTCGAATACGATATGATAATATCTATCTACATGACAGAAAATCAATAGAACGTGTATAATAACGTAAAATTCTTTAAACTGATGATATTTAAGTCGCTTTCAAAAAATTCCTATTTTTAAAAATATTTTAAATAATTAGCAGTTCAAGTTCTCAGTAATAAAAAGGAGACCGTTAACAAATTTAAAGTTTTATTTTAAAATTCCGCGCTTGAAATTATCAACAATGTAGTGTGCAACATATAAATTTATGGAATGAAAAAAATTCGATGTTAAGCTAATGATCAAATTTTATCTTTTTGATCGCGAAATTTATCCATCATGTTGATATTATAAAATTACGGGTATGAAAAAATTACAGTTTTGACAAATTGCCGAATGTAAAATTAAATATTCGTAAAAAACAGAACATTTATCTCGTTTCTTATCAAACATATTTGTGCATTTTATACTGAATCTAATATATTTCCTTAATTATTTTACTAACAATAAGTAACATTCCATAATATCTGTGCGAGAAAATATACATATAGAGAGAATAACCCTACTTTGAGCAAATAAACAGATATCAAACCACTTTACTTTATTCCACCATTAGTGGTCCATGTTGACCACTTACCTTATTGTATTCAGTCTTCTTTCTTCGGGCCAGATCGGACCTACCTTTTGTCCTAGCCATAATATACTTACAATCCGCGATCGCATTTCGATCAGAGATCAATAGGAAGGAGAAATACTCCTTCCATTGTCGGATCATTATCATCGCCGACAAATAACATTATGTTCGATTCGAATAAAATGCGAACATTTCGATTGTATCAAAAAATGCACGACAACGATAAGTTAATGAAAAAAAATATTAATCCATAAAAATTGACTGCACAACATTACACCAACCGACTGCAAAACCGACCGTGAAAATACGAAGATAGTGATTGTGCAATGTGCATGTTATATTCATGCGGCACGCATCTTGAAATCAAATAAGATATACTATAACGACCTGCCTTTTCTAATTGAACGCGGACTAGCTCGCCGGGTCAGGAGTTCAATAGGGAGGTCCGGAGGCAATAGACGTGAGCAAGAGGCGCTTTAAGATATAAAATTAATTTATTATAAGAACACTCTGATTACTCAGAGTGGTGACTAGCAGCGTGGATTTACGCCGGTTATAATTTACAATAAAGAGATATAATGATAGTAAACAATTACGATATGCTGATAACCGAAAATAGAATATAATGATAAAATAATTACGGAAACGAATATGTTAATAATCCAACTATGATACTGGCGGAGTACTTCGGAGGCGCGGTGCCCAGTACGATGTGACAATAATAGCACGGACAAGAAGATAGTGCTATAACGATTACAAAAAGAATATGCGGATAATCATGATAGAATACCGGCGGGGTACTTTGGAGGCGCTGTGGCCCAGTACAACGCGATAACAATGGTATGGACGAGATTCTATTGATATCAATTAATTACGGAAAAGAGTATAATGCGAATTTCGGCAGGGTACTTCGGAGGCGCGGTGACCCAGTACGTCGGGAGACAACAATTACGAAAATAATATATTTGCAACGTGCGGTATGACGGTTCGGCGAAGGTGTCGTTATAGCGCGCGTGGCTAGTTGTCGGTCGCGGTTAATATCGCGGGTTGATTGGCGGCCAGGTGCAGGCGTACGGCGTCGGGGCGGTCGGACATACGGACCGGTCCGTCCCGATTCGCCAGGATGGTGTGCGTCGGCGTCGAGAGCACTCGACCGAGACGGAGAGCTCTCCACCCCGGTTTTTCGCCTTTGCAGGTATGGAAACGAGAAGTCGCAGGATAAGCAGCAACGAGAGCACTCGAACGTGGACGGAGAGCTCTCGACCACGTTTTCTGCTTTTCTAGGATCAGGACTGAGTGTCGGATCTATCCCGGGATCGCCTTTTTATACCGCGAGGATAACGGTACTTTATTGTCTCCGCGGTGGGGATTGACAGCGGCGCGCACGTGCGCCGAGGCGCGCGTGGTCGTGGCTGTCACTTCTGTCGCTCGACCGTCCTCGGTGATGCTCGGGTCCCGTCGGCCTCGCTGCTGTGCCGTTCGGGCCCGCCGCGGCGTCTCGAGCCGTTATTCCGGCGAGATCGCGGTGTATAATGTATTAAAAATGTGTGTGGGCGCATCGCGCCCACATTTTCGCCTGGCGGGTGTTCGGCCGGGCGGTCCGCGGTGGGTGCGAGCCGGGATACGGTGCGATTTTAAGGGGCGCATCGTTACAATACAAAATAAATAACGTAAGATCCGAAAAATAAGAAATTTTTTGCACGCAATTAGTTATTATAATTAAATATTATAATTAATCAATAACCGCGTTGCTATAACTGAGCAAAAAAGATTTAAATAATAAAACGAGATAAAAAAACTTAATTAAACATTTCAATTGCTTCTAACAATTGGAATTTGCAATTTCTTGTAACAAACTATTATTTTCAAGAAGATTGTCTTCTTAGCTTTAAATTGCTTTTTTAAGGATCTCCCTACGACAAATGTAACTGCAGAGATATTAATTTTTAAAGTTGACGACTTTATTTTTCACGAAAATTGTATTGCTTACAACTTTTGCAAAAAAAAAACATTTTGGACGAACAAAAAATATCTGCTTATTTTATGTATATTTCATGTAAATAATGTTTTACAATTAATTTAAAAAATACGAAGTCCTTTCTCGTCCGATTTGACGTGGAATTGCCCATATGCATAATAATATACACATATAAAAGATGTGTATTTTTTGAAGGGTATAGCAAGATAAGGTGGGATAACACATGCGGCCCATAAACAAAATTAATTTGGATTAGAGGCATTTTTAAAGGTATAATAATTGATAAAATTATCTGTAGAGAATTCCATATCTCTATCTTGCTCCATTTCCGGAATATCATAAAATACCGCGTACTTCTTTTTCTGCCGCTATTATAAATATCAAGCTGAGGTTGGTCTCATATCATAAATTATTTAAGGCATCATGAAACATATGTTTTTTTTTAGAATTTGGGTAATTATGCAGTAATACGGACCACCCTCCGATGACCTTGACCTTGACATATATTGTCAAGGTCACCCTCCTGAGTGACCTTCAGAAGGTTTTAGCCGTCGCTCGTTATTCGTTAAAAAGTTATTAACAAAAAAAGTTTGAAAAATGTAGCAGTAATTTTGAGTACTAATAGACATAAATGACTGATATTTATGTGGAAATAGTACATGAACGAAGGAAAATGATTTAAAGCAGTGAATTGTTGGTATATTGAAAGGAAAGTTATTTAAAGCAGAGAATAGAGAGTATGTGCTTCAACTTACAAAGCACATACTTTTAAAGCGCGTCACTAACCTATAGGTTAGTGACGCGCTTTACAGGTATGTACCAAAAAAAAATTTTTTTTTGGTGGGGAGAATTATTTAAAGCAGTGAATTGTTGGCATATTGAAAGGAAAGTTATTTAAAGCAGAGAATAGTTGGTAACTTTCCCTTCAATATATCAACAATTCACTGCTTTAAATAATTTTTTCCACCAAATTTTTTTTGTTTATAACTTTTGGTGGGAAAAATTATTTAAAGCAGTGAATTGTTGGTATATTGAAAGGAAAGTTATTTAAAGCAGAAAATAGTTGGTAACTTTCCTTTCAATATACCAACATTTCACTGCTTTAAATAATTTTCTCTACCAAATTTTTTTTGTTTATAACTTTTTAATAAACAATAACCGCCAGCTAAAACTTTCTGAAGGTTACTCAGGAGGGTGATCTTGACAATATATGTCAAAGTCAAGGTAGTTTATGCCTTTCAATACTCCAAATAGCTGCTATATTTTCAAAACTTTTTTTGTTAATAACTTTTTAACGAATAACGATCGCCGGCTAAAAACTTCCGAAGGTCACTCAGGAGAGTGACCTTGGCAACATATGTCAAGGTCAAGGTCATTGGCGGGTGGGGTCTTTTTGTAAATAATTACCCTCGGCATCTCCTCTTCCAGATATTCCTGAACCCCCGTAGTCTCCCCAGGATTACTACTGTTTCCATCGTCCGCCTGCACTGCCGTGCCCTCCAATAACTCCATAAAATGATTCTTCCACACCTCCTTCCTTATATTGGCTTCCTTCCATACTTTCTTCCTTCTTTTCTTATTGATAAACTTCCATACCCCTGCCACGCTCTTCAGATTCTTTAACTCTATCTCTTCTTCCTCCCTCTTCTCCCTTTGTATCTGCTCCGCCAGCTCCTTCAGCTTCCTCTTTTCCTCCAAAAACTTGTCTTTCCTTTCCTTTCCCTTTCTCCATCTTTTGTAAAGTCTATGCCCCAGCCTCTTTTTTCTCGTACACTGCCTGTCCTACCAATCTTTGTGCCCTAGTTCCCTCTTAACAGTTTTCACCTTCCTCTTTACCAGGGCCTCTTGTACTATACCTTTCAGCCTCTGCCATTTATCTTCCACCGACCCCTGCAGACCGTGTTCCCATATTACAATACCCGTACTTTCCCTATATTTCTGTATTGCTTCTTTGTCCCAGCAGATCTTCCATATCTCCTCTTCTCTTCTTTCTTCCTCACCTTCTGCTTCCTCTTCCTCTCCTCCACCCTCCAACGTCACCATTATCGGCATGTGATCTGAGTCCACTCTGTCCCCTATACTAAATTCTTGCACGCAGTCCCGCGCTTTTTCATTACAAAAGACGTAGTCTATTACGAAACTACCCTTTGCCCCTACAAACGTATATTCTCCATCCCAGTCGCCTACCGTTGTACCGTTGTACCGTTCAGAACGTACCAGCCATTATCCTGTATAAAATCTATAAGCCCTTTTCCGCCGTTACTTACTAACTTATCTTTACTTTTCCTCTCCACCCCACCATCTTCTTCCTCTCCACCCCTGATTTCGCCGATTCTAATGTTAAAGTCTCTCCCTATTAACATAAACTCACCGTCCATTCCCTCTGTCACATTATCCAATATTACCTTTAAATCATTCCAGCACTCCTCATTATATACCGAGATAATGTAGGGGAGACCGGGGCTAATCGGTCATGTTTTTTTCGGTGCCGATTTTTAACAACAAAATAAATAATTTTAGTTAAATGTGGTATACTATTTTTAAGAGTGAACCTTTAGCTACAAAATTTATGTAGGAAATTTTTGTCTACGTCGCTTTGTTTAACCGGTATAGAGCAAAAACGACAACGGTGGAAAAATTGAAATCTCAAAAATGCCGGGGTAGAACTGTCACCCCCCCCCCACCCCGGGGCAAATCAGTCACACTGCATTTTCAATACATATACGTCCATCTAATTCTGAAAAATGATAGGATACATTTTAATAATTGTTATTTCAGAGAAAAATATAAAAATTTATTTAAAATTTTTATGCGACATTATTCTATTCCAAAAAACAGTTAAAGCACGTGAATACAGATCCTGACAAGCGCACGCATTTGTTGTGTGCCATACGCTCGCACGCAATGCTCGCACGCAATGCACTCTTTCCCGTATGCTCTTTTTACTGTGAACTTCTCAGAGCACACGCAGCACGTATTATCCTCGGATTTACGCCCACTGCTCGTCGAAGGCTGCGGTTCTGTTTGTGTGGCATTATTTTTGGGCCGGCCTCTCTTTCTCGGCGCATTGGCAGGTGTAAATTTTGACGTCTTTCTCGTAGGAGGTTTATCTTTTTTTTTCCGCATGGACTCCGCCTGCTCAGCCACCAATTCCATCATTTCAGGCGAGTCAGTAAGAATGGCGCTCTTTCTTTGTTTTCGTCCTTTACGAGTCTGTTGCCTCGGAGCGGCTTTAGGAAATGCTCGAATACTTTGAAGCGTCGCGCTCAAGTTCTGTGTATCACCAGGACGAGACATGGAAGAAGCCGAGGGATCGAATTCGTTCTGGTCGGCTGCGTCGGGTTCGGTTGTCTCCGAATCGGCTGTGTCCGGGTCGGCTGCGTTGAGGTTGACTTCTTCGGGATGAGCGGAAGTAAAAGGCATCTCTCTATCCGTAACACTGCTCGGAAAAAATTCGTATTCCTGGAAAATGTCCGAGTTGAATGGAGAAATTCCAGTGCATTCAAACCCGGACACAATATTTTGATGCGTTACGGCAAGTGGCAGTGACTTAGCCACGATTTCGGGGATATCGTATATTGTCATTGTTCTACCAGGATGCATTTTGTGCGAGCAATGCGGCGGTAATGATAGAATGATTCCATTCGCTTTACAAAATTCGAGACCAGCGATAGACAAATGTGATTCGTAATTGTCGAGTATTAGTAAAACTGGGGCGTCGGGGGAAGCACGCACATGGGACTGGAAGAACTGTAAAAACTGAACAAAATGCTCCGCATTCATCCAGCCACTTGAATTCGCTACACCTGTGCAGCCTGGCGGTCCGCCGTTAAGGAAATGTTCCTTGAAATTTTTTCGAGGAAAAATAAAAAATTGAGGTAGACAATGCCCAGTCGCTGACACCGCCATCGCCAAAGTTACGAGGGTTCCTCTTTCCGCAGAAGTCACTCGCCCGACTTGTTTCATTCCTTGACGTCCGATGACTCTATTCGGTGTCTGAACGGTTGTAATTCCCGTCTCATCCATATTCCATATGCAGTGAGCCTGGAAATAATGTGTTCGGAAAACAATACAGCAATTTCACCGCGCGGCCATTACCTGGCCGACCAATCGGGGACCTGCACCCCCGGCGACAATCGACGCGTCGCGACATCGATTATCGCGGTCGATCGCTGCGCTATCTTCACTCGGCGGTTTCCGGATTCTCTAGTTTTCGGCTCTCGGTAGAATAGACACGTGTCGGGTCTCCCTCTCGAGTGAAATATCAAGCGAACTCATACAAGCCAATACGTGAGACTATTGTTTCGGACTGCATCAACCAGTGTGTTTCAATCGAACAGTGCATGGCGTCCGCGCTAATTCATAAAGAACGCGAGCATAGAACTGCAGTTCATTAAATTACAAAAATAGAGCTATAATTTAGAACCGCGCTTAAAAGCAGAACACAATTCTCGGAATCCTCGCCGGTTTTCGCGAGACTCCGAAAATAGAAACGAAAATCAATAGTTTTTGTCCATAGACTCTCTCCTTGGTCTCGGATGCCTCGAGCGTGAGGTAAACAAACGACACAAGGAGAGAGAGCTATCGACAATAACAGCCGATCGGTTGTCGACCCCGCCGTCAGCTCGTTATTAGACAAATTTAACTTAGGGCTGTCGACGTCTGATTGGCTGCGGAGAATTTTTAACGCATCCGGGGGTAAGGAATCTTCTAGAGAGACAAGAAGATAAAACCCCGGAGCGGAGCTCTTTCTAGGCATTTTGTCGAATTTAGTCTGAGTGTAAAGATTTCGCGAAGATTCGTCGTAGCTCGCGGTCGATCTTTTGTGTCTTCTTCGGCGCTTGCATACTAAATAAACTGCCGTAGCGGATACGCTTCCGTTGCTCGCGGAATCGATTCAGAATACTCCGTCGTCACGGTTATTCTTCTGTTGCTCGCGGAACTGAACTCTAAACTGTAAATATTGTAAATAAACTGTACATATATTACGCTAATTCGATCTTCCTAATTTCCCGCTCGCGCACATTTTGGTCCTTCGAGCCGGATATCGCGACCGGTATTTTTTAAGTGCGTGAGTGAAAATCTCGGCGAGCTTCTCGTACTTCGAGTGACAGCCTGAGGAAGAAGATGAGCACGGAGAAGTCAGGCAAGGCAACAAAGAATAAAGAGATGGAGTCAATCATCCGCGCTCAAAAATGATCTCTACGGGCGCATTGCTCGCTCGTACGAGAATCTCCGGAAATCCGGCGCAGCTAATATCACGATAGGTCTGGTGGAGGCGCGTCTACAGGCTCTCGAGTCGAATTGGAAGAAATTCGAGACTCAACATGACAAGCTCTGCACCTCCTTCTGGGAGAGCCTGGAGGATGACGACTACGCTAGACAGGACGTGCCCTCGCTTGCTGAGGAGTCGTACCTCGAGCAAAAGGGTATGTTCCTCGACTCGCTCCGCGAGCTAAGGAAAGAGGAGGCGGCTGGCGAAGCTTCATCGCGTCTTCGCCGAGCTCGCATCCGCCTCGTACGACCTTGCCACGGATCCAACTGCCTCACTTTTCGGGCAAATATGAAGAGTGGCCTGCCTTCCGAGATCTCTTCCATTCGATCATCGGGAAGGATGTCTCCACGACCTCCGTCGAGAAGCTGCATTATTTGAAGTCGTGCTTAAAGGGTGAAGCGGAGCTGCTGGTGCGCAGCCTGCCTACCACGGATGAGAACTTCGACCGCGCGTGGAAGACCCTGACCGACTACTACGAAAACAAGCGACTCCTGGTGCGCTCGTACCTCGCTCAGTTCACTTCACTGCAAAAGGTTGAAGGGTGAGTCTGTTTCTGATTTGCGAAAGCTATATCATTGTGTTGTGAGCACCGTCGGCTCACTCGACAGTATCGGGCGGCCGATTTCGCGGAGTGAAGACTTGTTCGTTCACCTCGTCGTGGACCTTCTCGACCCGCGTTCGCGTCGCGAGTGGGAGAACGCTATCAGCGAGTCATCGGAGCCGCCGTCGTACTCCGTCTTGCAACAATTTCTCGACCGACGACTGCATACGCTCGAATCTCTGCAGCCGGCGAAACCGGAAAACGCGACTTCGGCGAAAGCCGGGGGATCCGCTCAGCAAGCGAGAGCCCTGCACGCGAAAAAACAAGAAAGCAGACTCGGTCGCTGCTCGGTGTGTCAGAAGGGACATTTTATCATGTTTTGCTCCGCGTACAAAGGGAAGACCGCCGCGGAACGGAGGCATCATATTGAAACGAACAATTTGTGTCTTAACTGCCTCGGGAAACACAAGCTGAGCGAGTGCGAGTCGAAGCGGACGGTGCGTCGCGTGCAACGGCCGGCATCATACGAGCCTCCACGACGCGTGCTCCGAAGGCGAGGTCGCTAAAACCTCACATGTGGCTCAGCAACCGCTCGAAACTCCGGTGGCAGTGCTCCTTGCCACCGCCCGTATCCGCGTACGCGATCGGTTCGGGATTGAGCTCTCCGCGCGAGCTCTGGTCGACCAGGGTTCCGAGTCGTCCCTCGTATCGGAATCACTGGTGCAACGCTTGAAATTGCCCCGCTCGCCTGTTTCGGTCGTGATTTACGGTGTCGGCGGGAAGCGATCGGGCCGCGCTCGGGGCCTCGTGACTCTCCAAATCTCGCCTCGGGGGGGAGGGCCGTCGATCACGGTGCCGGCCTTGATCCTCCCCCAGCTCACTCTCTACGGCGGAAGAGTTCAGACCGACCGAAAGGCGTGGACGTATCTCGACGGACTGGAACTTGCCGACCCCGAATTCCTGGCCACAGACGCGGTGGACATCCTTCTAGGCGCGGACGTCTTCGCCTCTATTCTTCAGCCAGGCGTGCTGAAAGGCGGCGCGCAAGAGCCCGTAGCTCAAAGGACGACCTTAGGTTGGATCGTTTCGGGCATCGCCAGGTCGACGTCTAATTCAAAGAGAGTAATGACTCACCAGTGCCAAGTAGAAGAAGATCTGTCCATCCTGGTGCAGAGATTCTGGCAGCAGGAGGAGTTGCCGGTCGGTGATCCCGCTCTCTCAATGGAGGACAAGGAGTGTGAGGATTTCTTCCGTCGAACACATACGCGGACAGCCGAGGGCCGGTATATGGTGAGACTCCCGGTCAAAGAGCCGCTACCCGATCTCAGGGGAACTCGCCGTGCTGCCTTACGAGCGCTCACACATATGGAGAAAAGATTCTCACGCGACAGTCGACTGCAAGAAATGTACGTCGATTTTATGCGACAGTACGAGGAGCTGGGGCATATGACCCCTGTCGCTCAGACGGAGACAGCGAAGAGCAGAGTGAGCTACCTTCCCCACCACGGAGTGATGAAAGAAGCCAGCACCTCGACGAAACTTCGCGTGGTATTCAACGCCTCGACGTCTTTGCCAACGGGTCATTCGCTGAATCGGTGCCTAATGATAGGGCAAAATCTGCTGCCGTCCCTTTCAGATGTGCTGCAGCGGTGGCGGAGACATCCCTACGTCACGGCGGCGGACGCGGAGAAAATGTACCGCCAAATCCTGGTGCATCCGGAGGACCGCGATCTGCAGCGGATTTTATGGCGTTACGCTCCAGACCAGGAGATAATGGAGTACATTCTCAATACGGTGACGTACGGGGAAGCAAGCGCGCCGTTCTTGGCGCAGCGTTCCATGGAGCAGCTCGCCGAGGACGAGAAAGCACGATTCCCCCTGGCGGCAAAAGTCTTGCGCCGCGACCGCTATATGGACGATATCCTCTCGGGCGCGGATACCCTCGACGGGGTGAAGGCCCTCCAGCGTCAACTAACAGGACTTTGCATGGCGGGCGGCTTCCCCCTCCGTAAATGGTCAGCCAACGAGGAGACTATATTGGAGGACGTCCCGGCCGACCATCGGATGCAGCGCGAGCTCCGCTCTTGGCATCCACAAGAGTCACATTCAACCCTCGGGCTTCAGTGGCATCCTGGAGTCGACAGCTTCTCATTCTCGACGAAGGCGTGTACGATGACTTCAGTCACCAAGCGGGCGGTGTTGTCCCTCACTGCTCGGCTATTCGATCCGCTTGGATGGCTGGCTCCGGTCGTAGTAAGTGCAAAAATTGCCTTTCAGGCCACTTGGTTGCAGAAGCGCGCTTGGGATGACCCCCTGGACGAGAACGACGCCCGACAGTGGAGAAGCTACCAGGCCGAGCTGCCGCTGTTAGAGCGGATTCGAATCCCGCGGAGGATCTATCCAGATTCACCGGGCGAAGTCGAGTTGCATGGTTTCGCCGACGCCTCCGAGCGGGCCTATGCTGCTGTGGCTTACTTGCGAGTGAAGACCCAGGAAGGATCGTGGTACGTCACGTTGCTCGCTGCCAAAACGAAGGTGGCTCCCCTCAAGCAGGTGTCCCTGCCGCGACTCGAGCTCTGCGCTGCCATGCTGCTCGCTAAACTCGCCGCTCACTTGAAAGCCACGCTCGAGTTGCAAGGATCCATACACCTCTGGTCGGATTCCACGGTAGCCCTAGGATGGATCCGTGGGCACCCGACCCGATGGAAGACCTACGTAGCTAACAGAGTGGCGGACATACAGACGACGGCCCCGGAGGCGCTGTGGCATCATGTACCAGGGCGAGACAACCCGGCGGACTGTGCCTCTCGAGGGATCCCCCCTGGCGAATTACTCAACCACCAGCTATGGTGGCAAGGGCCATCCTGGCTCAAGGAAGATGCTGCTTCGTGGCCCGACCCGACTGACTTGCCTGAGAGGGAGGAGCTGCCAGAGGAGCGAGTGCAGGTCCATGCAGCTGAGGAACTCCTACGATTCTCCTCTCATCGGCGCCTGCTGCGGGTGACGGCGTGGTGCCGTCGGTGGCTGCGGCAGCGAGGAAGAAAGGGAGGAGCGCCGGATCTGACGGCCCCTCCCCCCGGAAGCGATCTGTCAGTCGAGGAATTGGAGGAAGCTCGACTATGCTGGACCCGAATAACTCAGGCGCTCCACTTCGCCGGAGACCTGGAGTCGGTCCAGCAATACGCGAAGGCGAAATCGAATTTTCTTGTAAAGCTTAGCCCTGTTTTAGATGCTCAAGGACTTCTGCGAGTAGGTGGGCGGATCAAACACGCCGTCCTCTCTTACGACGAACGCCACCCGGTGATTCTGCCCGGTGCCTCACATTTCACTAAGTTGGTTGTGGAGGCTTGCCACCGGGGAACACTACACGGTGGTGTCCAACTGACGCTGGGGATGATTCGGCAGCGCTACTGGATTCCGCAGGGCCGAGCACTGGTGAAGCGCCTGATACACTGCTGCGTGACATGTACGCGTTGGCGGGCGGCAACTCCGCAACAGCTGATGGGCAGCCTTCCCCGCGAGAGGGTGAGTCCGGCACGGCCTTTCCTACATACCGGCGTGGACTACGCCGGGCCGATCCTGTTGCGGACATCCAAGGGCCGAGGACAGCGAGCCTACAAGGCCTTTATTGCGGTATTTGTCTGTCTCGCCACACGGGCCGTCCATTTGGAGGTCGTCTCGGACTATACCGCTGCTGCTTTCTTGGCGGCGTTGCGCCGATTCACCTCCCGCCGCGGGCTGTGTAACAGCCTCCATAGCGACTGCGGAACGAACTTCGTTGGAGCCGATGCACAGCTACGAGCCCTTTTCACGGCCAGCAACTCGGAGGGTCAACGGATCGCCAGCCAGCTGACCAGCGACGGGATCAAATGGCGGTTCAACCCGCCGGCCGCTCCTCACTTCGGTGGCATCTGGGAGGCCGCCGTTAAGTCACTCAAGCATCACGTTCGGCGGGTGCTGGGCGACCATACATTAACCTATGAGGAGATGAGCACTCTCCTCACCCAGGTAGAAGCATGCCTTAATTCTCGTCCGTTACAGGCTCTTTCTGATGATCCAGACGATTTGGCTGCGCTTACGCCCGGGCACTTCCTGGTAGGAACCGCGCTGAACGCTGTGCCCGAGCCTTCGTTGCTGGACGTGCCTGTTAGCCGCCTCACCCGCTGGCAGTTACTGCAGAAGATGCGAGATCACTTTTGGGAGCGATGGTCACGGGAATATCTCCACTCGCTGGTCCATCGCCCCAAATGGCAAGGAAGGGAACCCGATCTCCAAGTCGGCCGTCTCTGTCTCCTTCGGAGTGAGACAACCCCGCCGACGAAATGGCCGCTGGCCCGCATCATTCGAGTCCATCCGGGAGAGGATGGCCATGTCCGAGTGGTCACTGTCCGTACAGCCGGGGGCGAGTTTACCCGACCGATCGTTAAGCTCGTCATTCTGCCGGCAAGCGCCGGCGATCCGCGAGAAGAGACTCGGCAATAGCGCCCATAATTCGTGAAGAGAAATTCTCAGAATTTTCACAAGTCGCGTCAAAATTGTATTGCGATCGCGTTTAAAAAAAAAAAAAAAAAAACTTCGCGCTTAATTAACTTCGTTAAACGCGACTCCGCGTAATCACATAATAAAGCCGTAAAGATGCTAACCGATCGTGTTTCGTCGTCAATATAAGTATATTACCAGTCTCGGAGCAATCGCGATCTTAAAGTTGAGCATTCGATCGGTACCACATAAACCTCGTTGTAAACTACATTCCTGCGCTATAGCGTTCGCTAGGTCCGCTTTAAGAAATCGGGATATCTAAGTCCGCAGACCGAAGAAAGATCGCAACTTAATTTCGTAGGTTCCACCATACGAGGCGGGCGGAATGTTTCAATCGAACAGTGCATGGCGTCCGCGCTAATTCATAAAGAACGCGAGCATAGAACTGCAGTTCATTAAATTACAAAAATAGAGCTATAATTTAGAACCGCGCTTAAAAGCAGAACACAATTCTCGGAATCCTCGCCGGTTTTCGCGAGACTCCGAAAATAGAAACGAAAATCAATAGTTTTTGTCCATAGACTCTCTCCTTGGTCTCGGATGCCTCGAGCGTGAGGTAAACAAACGACACAAGGAGAGAGAGCTATCGACAATAACAGCCGATCGGTTGTCGACCCCGCCGTCAGCTCGTTATTAGACAAATTTAACTTAGGGCTGTCGACGTCTGATTGGCTGCGGAGAATTTTTAACGCATCCGGGGGTAAGGAATCTTCTAGAGAGACAAGAAGATAAAACCCCGGAGCGGAGCTCTTTCTAGGCATTTTGTCGAATTTAGTCTGAGTGTAAAGATTTCGCGAAGATTCGTCGTAGCTCGCGGTCGATCTTTTGTGTCTTCTTCGGCGCTTGCATACTAAATAAACTGCCGTAGCGGATACGCTTCCGTTGCTCGCGGAATCGATTCAGAATACTCCGTCGTCACGGTTATTCTTCTGTTGCTCGCGGAACTGAACTCTAAACTGTAAATATTGTAAATAAACTGTACATATATTACGCTAATTCGATCTTCCTAATTTCCCGCTCGCGCACACAGTGCCTTTCGAGAGGTTTCTCGATCACTTGCCGGCGGACCCTCGCCCCCACGGACGGACGCAGTTGCAAGTCTAACGGACGACGGTCGGTCGACCGACGGGTCTCACCTTCAACGGAAGATTCTCTCGACGGTGTGCCTCACGCAGTACATATACACATTCGGTTCATCTCAGTAAAAGGGACAGAGCAACCGGACGACTTTCAACAAGACGTGAGAAATAGACTGAAAGGTAACTTTTGTGCGCGCGATCCGTTTGGTCATCGCGGCCGCCGTGCCGGGTGTAAATTTTCCTTTCACCTGCCCCCCGCGGAAAACCAGTCGGAAGTTTATCGCGGCAAGTGACTCAACATAATGAGATACGTTATTTTCGACCAAAACATTTATTCATCAGTTAACACACCTGGAAATGATGTTTATCCATCAGAGATCTTAGCAGCGCAAAGAACCTTTCTACATTTGTTCGATTGAAACTGGTGGCACGTGCTAAACTTGTCGCTTCTGGTTTGCGTATGGATAATGTTGGATGTCGTTTGAGAAAGCCGCTTAGCCAATCTTCACCGGCCATGCGAGCGGCTTCCCACGATGCTGGTACCTTCAGATTCAATTTTTTGGCTAAATCAAAGGCTAAACCACGGGTTTCCTTCGCAAAGAGCCCAAAGTACATATCGTTGCAATGTACTAAGTATTCCACTAAAGTCTTTTCAGTTTCACAGTCCATAACCTACATTTGAAATTAAGACGTTGCATGAATATAAACTTTGCTGAGCAGAGTGCATGCTTTTAAAAATTAAGTACTCACCGAGAAGCGTCCTTTATGTAGTACGACCACGTCATCCAAGTGTTCTATCTCATCGTTGTTCTTCTTTAACCAGTTGTTTAACGTGGTTCTCCGGACATCGAATTGTTTTGCGGCTGCGGAAGCGCTCATTTTATCTATTTTCACCGCAAGAACTGCCTTCTTCAGTTTCTCCTTGTCGACGGGAGTCGTTTTGCGACGATACGTGCGTACCATTTCCCTGCAATGTAGGACTAACAATGACGCACGTGCAACCTAACACAGGGAAACCTAA
Source organism: Harpagoxenus sublaevis (assembly GCA_030770355.1). Taxonomy (NCBI): domain Eukaryota; kingdom Metazoa; phylum Arthropoda; class Insecta; order Hymenoptera; family Formicidae; genus Harpagoxenus; species Harpagoxenus sublaevis. Next base: position 52,489 of record JASTWR010001179.1, read on the forward strand.
CCTAAAATCGCCGTGAGCTGAAGTCGTGCGCCCGGCGCGCCACAGTGACGAGACTGCCACATTTTCCCCGGGTGCTTACTGACCCATTAGCCCCAAACACAAATTTCAGGTTTCATTGCCCACGGAATATTAGACATGAACGATAATGAAAAAACTACACTGGATTCGTGTTCAGCATGCATTACTCTTTATAATCACGTATCTGGAGATTTGGAGAGCAAATATTATTGCAGATATTACACAATTTCCACGCGCAGAAAATTTCACTTTCACCTTCCGAAAACACGTTTGCCCTCGTAAAAATCATAACACGGCAGGTAACCTGCCGAAACTCCGTTGGTCACATGGGTACCATAAGACGCGTTTACAATGTTAATAGCGAGTTTGCACAATATACAGGTTCCGAGATATTTGATTTGACACTTTTACCCCGTTAACTGTTTAGCCCCGGTCTCCCCTACGTACTTTCCTCCCCCTCCACGATTTCCGATATTAACACCCCCTTCTCTTGTTTACCTATAATCTTCGTGTTCCGATCTCCCCAATCTTTTCTCTTACCTATAATAAAGCCCGCTTTTGCTCTACCCTTCCTCTTATCTCTAGTTGCAAAACTGCATTCCAAAACGTGTGTCTTTGGGAGCTTTACTTTTAACTTTTCCCACCCTTCTTTATCCACCCATGTTTCACACAGGCTAATGAAATCGTACTTACATATAAACTACCAAAAATATTTCCCTTTATTCCCCCGCCACGTTCCAAAACATTACCTTCCTACCTAATTTATCATTTTCCCCTCTGCTTCTCTTCTCCCTTTTCTTCTTATCCTTCTCCTTTGTCCGTCTTTCCACCGTCCTCTCTTCTTGGCTGCTTCTTAGAAATTCTTCTTTTCCCTAACTTCCCTCGCATCTTCATTCCAAACGTATAATTTTCCATCTATATTTAATTTCCTATATCCTACCTTCACGCTCTTTCCTTTCTCTCTCTCACTTCTTGCGCGCTCTCTCAGTTTTCTTTGCACGTCTCTTTCTTCCTGCGACATGTCATGATCTATGTATACTCTCCTGCCCACTAATTTCTTTTTTTCCTTCATTATTTTCTCTTTCACCTCCCAGTTGTTCAGCTCCACAATTATCACCTCCTTTCCTTCCCTACCTACAACCTGTACATTTTTTACTTTCTCCCTGACGTCGAACTCTTTGTTGAGGAATTCACCTGCTGCATCCTTTATACTACCTTTCCCTTTATTCAGTCTTCTTATCACTATATTATTCTTCTTTTCCTTCCTGTCCTTTTCCTCTAGTGTTCTTTTCAATTTTCTTACTTCCTCCATTGTCTCCTCCATGATCTTCTCTCCTTGTAACTCCGTGCCATCATCCTTTTTCTTCAGCAGATTGATTGCTCTCTCCGTCACCTCTTCAGCTAAATTTCCGTTTTCCCCGATTCTTCCATTTCTTTGTCGCTCTAAATCTTC